>JAFEMH010003103.1:0-289281 GCA_022495995.1 Adenophora triphylla var. japonica | reverse complement strand
CCCTGCATGAAGAAGCTGTTTGCTACCAAGCGACCCTGACATCTCCGTCGAGCATTTGTTTGATTTTTGATTATCTCTGTGAAATGAAACAAATCCCAAAACACTTTTGTTCCTTTGATTTTTTGAATATTTTGATGCCTTGGCCCTATCTTTTGGGACGCAAGATACTTTTGTAACTTTATTTTGTCTAAGTCTTAGCCCATTTTGGGAGACTTATCTCTATCATAGCTGACTTTTGTTTTCAGAATGTTGTATGTTTTCCATTCCATATTGTATGTCTAGCTAGATGTAGATAATATAAATGAGTCAACTTGAGCCTAGAGGCGACTTGATCTTGTTGGTTTAGTCGACCTCAGACTTGGTTAACTTTTTTTGTGAACGAGATTGACCATGAGTCGAACTGTTCATACTATTGAAAGCCGACCCGGGGTCGAGTTAATTAGGACCAAGTTGATTAGGAATCATACTTGTTGAACAGGCAAAGGCGATTAAGAATCGAGCTAAGTAAATCAAGCCGACTAAGAGTCGAGCTTGTTAGGGGTGAAAGTCGACTAAGAGTTCGAGCTACGTAAATCAAGCTGACTAAGAGTCGAGCTTGTTAGAGTGAAGCTGACTAAGAGTCGAGCTAAGATGAACCGACTAAGAGTCGAGTTCGTTAGAACAGTCGACTCAAGAGTCGGACTTTGTTAAATAAACCAAGGCGATTAAGAATCGAGCTTGTTAGAACGAAACGACTAAGAGTCGAGCTTGTTGGATATTAATGTAACACTAGGTTTGATCGAATGAACTGCGCTTTTCATTGAAATAGGAATCATGCTTACATCAATTCGAAACTAGCTTTAACACAAACTTGAACTTTGAAATTGAAAACTAGAAGTAGTATTTGATGAGGTGAGTAGCATGCCAAGGATGTTTCAACTCGTCACCTCCGGGATGAGCTATCATGTAGGTTCCTTCCTTGACGACTCGAGTGACCACATATGGACCTTCCCAGTTAGGAGATAGCTTATTCCCGCCGGGTCCTTCTACTGTTGCCTCAATCTTTCTCAACACATAATCTCCAACTTGGAAAGACCTTGCCTTGACCTTCTTGTCGTGGTAGTTCTTAGTTCGCTTGTAGTTGACCATTCGGAGGTAGAGAACATTTCTCGCTTCTCGTCGACTAGATCCAGGTCGATCAATCTATTGGTATCATTTTGCTCTTGATTGAAGAAAGTCACTCTAGCGAGTGGGGAATGCGAGCTCGGCGGGTGCCATGGCCTCGACCCATATGTGAGAGCAAAAGGGGTTTCCCCGTAGCCCCCGAGTGGTTGTACCACCGCCCAAAGAGCAAGGGGGAGTTCGTCCAACCAATTGTTACGTCGACCTACGAGTCCTCGTCTTGAGCGAAGATAGAACAAGTTTATTTCTGCCTCGGCTTGGCCATTTCCTTGAGGATAGGCGGCAGAAGATTTCCAATGTTTGATTCCAACTCGCTTCATCTCTCGCTTCGAAAGTGCTGGGAGAACCGTAAACCATTGTCGGACACTATAGCTCGAGGGAAAACCAAACCGACACCCAAATAAAGTCATGAATAAAGTTGATAGCATTTTCCTCATGCTGATGCGAGCTAATGGTTTGGCCTCAACCCATTTAGTGAAGTAATCTATGGCGACGATCACATACTTGCGGTTTCCTCGGGCGGGAGGAAGGGTCCAATCAAAGTCGACGCCCCACATGTCAAACGGCCAAGGCTGCGATCACGGTGAGTACGCTTCTATTGTAGGTACATGGGGAAGGTTGGCAAACCTTTGGCATTGATCACATTCTTGAACAAAGTTGTGAGTGTCGGCTCATGTGTGGCCGATGGTATCCCAACGTGATTAACTTGTCGGCAAGCAGTCCTGGCTCCCGGTGTCCACCACAAATTCCACTATGCACTTCGTGTATCAATAGGGCGACCTCTTGAGGGTGGATGCACTTTAGTAATGGTCGAGGTATAAGATCTTCCCGAATAGGTCGCCTCCTTGAATGACATACCTTGGAGCTTTCTTTTTGATAGCTCGAGCCTTCTTCTCGTCATCCGGCAGCCTCTCCATTCTCTAAATAATGCCTTCATTTCCTCGATCCAACACTTCTCCCGAGTCCAATTTCTTGAGGGATCATCTATGCATTGAATTTTTACTCTTTCATAGGCTGGACTTTCGAGGAAGGAGATAGGTTCAATCATGTGGTTCATCCGAAGTGGCTAACTTCGAGAGGAGGTCGGCTAGCTCATTGTCTTCGTCCATTCCTTTGAATCTCCCAGAATTCCAAATCTTTTATCAGTTCCTTCACCAGGTCGCAGTATTTAATCAGTGTGGCACTAAGTACCTCGTACTCGCCTCTGACCTGGTTGACTATCAGCTGTGAATCACAGTAGGCCATGATCTTAGTCGCTCCAAAACACTTGGGCGTATTCTATACCGCTATCAAAGCTTCATATTCGGCCCGGTTGTTGGAAGCATCAAACTTGAACCTTAGTGATTCCTCATACACAGTTCCGGCACTACGGTTCAATTAGCACTATCCCAGCTCCACCGCTATTCTTGGTCGCCGATCCGTCCGAATAGACCTTCCAACAATCGACTGCAACCTGATGGCGACCTGGGACTCTAACTCCTTCCCTTTAGCCTTTTCTTTTGGAGCTCGCTGCTCGTCGTCTTCCTTGGTGAACGTAAGCTCGACCAAGAAGTCAGCTAGAGCTTGAGCCTTCAACGCCTTTCGAGGTCGATACTCAATGTCAAATTCGGCAAGGGCAATTGACCAATTGAGAAGTCGACTGAACTCTCCTGGCTTGTGAAGAATTTTTCTAAGGGGGACATTTGTAAGAACCACAATTGGATGAGCCAGAAAATAAGCTCGCAGCTTCCTTGAAGCCACGACTAGGGCATAAGCGACCTTCTCAGCATTGTAGTATCTGCTCTCCACATCTGATAAGGCCTTGCTGATGTAATATACTGGTTTTTGAAGCCCTTCATCCTCTCTAATCAACACCGCTGCAACCGACTTGTCTCCCACGGACAGATATACAAATAGGGTCTCACCAGTGGTTGGGCTACTTAGCAAAGGTGGAGTAGCGAGGTAATCCTTCAATTGTTGAAACGACGAATGACATTCGGCCGTCCACTCAAATTTTTCGTCCCCTCAATGCTTTGAAGAAGGGAGAGACCTCTCTGCGACTTTGATATGAAGCGACCAAGAGCTGCTACCCTTCCGTTAAGTCGCTGCATCTCTTTGACACTGGTGGGAGCTTTCATGTCGACTAGCGCCTTGATTTTTTTCCTCGGATTGGCTTCTATGCCTCTTTGAGATACCATAAATCCCAAGAACTTGCCAGCTGCAACTCCAAAGACACACTTACTGGGATTGAGCTTCATGTCGTTTGCTCGTAAATTGGCGAATGTCTCCTTCAGGTCGACTACGTGACTCCCGGTTTTAGTTTTAATGACCATGTCGTCAACATAAGCCTCCATATTTCGACCAATTTGTGAGGCAAAGACCTTGTTCACCATTCTTTGATAGGTAGCTCCTGCATTTTTTAAGCCAAATGGCATCATGTGGTAGCAGTAAATGCCTCAAGCTGCTTGAAATGCCGTTTTCACAATGTCATCCTCGTGCATCTTTATCCGGGTGGTATCCCGAGTAAGCATCCAGGGAAACCGAGAGTAGAGTGGCCGGCGATGGAATCAACAAGCTTGTCATTTCTAGGGAAGAGGATAGCTATCCTTTCGGGGCAAGCTAGGATTGAGAGTAGTGAAGTCGACACACATCCGCCACTTGCCATTCGATTTCTTCACCATGACCACGTTGGCCAACCACGTTGTATGAGTGGCCTCTTTGATTATCCTCGCACTCAAAAGTTTTTGTACCTCGCTTTGATAGCCTCTTCCTTGTCGCGAGCAAAACTTCTCAACTTTTGGGGTCTAGGCTTTATGGTCGGGTTGACTTCAAGTACGTGGAACGGCGACCTCTTCCTTGATTCCCCTCATGTCCTCTACCCTCCATGCGAAGACATCATTACTTTCCTTGAGTAACTCGATGATTTACGCTCGCTCCTCAACCGATGTTTGCTTCCCAATCTGAATTTTTGGTCGGTGGTAGGAAAAGTTGGTGATTCTTGACTCTTAACTCATCCACGGCTTCTAGCTCTGGTCCATCCACGAATTGTAGAGTCTCAATGATTATCTCCTTTGACCCTTTATCTCTCCTCGGCCCTCGGGTATGGAGCTTCTTCTGCTATCGTATCATCTAACTTGTCCGCAACTCGCCGCGCGGTGGTGGTGGTGGCCCCCGAGTTATTGTCGAAATTTGGAGGTGTAGGTTACCTATGATGACTTGGTCGACCATAACTACATCTGAATCGACCTCGGTGGTGTTAGAGTGACGTGTCGACTCAAGCATGACCTCGTCATTTGAGTGATAGGTCGACTCTTCCACGTTGGTGATTGTTGACAACCTAGGGTAGTTTTGGTGACCCAGGGACAGCTTCAAGTAACCATCTGGCAGTCTCAATCTCTAGCTCCCTTTTCTTTCTTTTCTTAGAACATGATCCAGATAAGCACGAGTCAAGTGCTTGTACGCAACCCACTCCAGCAGTGTGGGGAACTTTACTCGGGTGAGGAATTGATGCTACCATTCCAAGAGCGACTGTCCGGGAATTCCAAGGATGGCGGCATAGTCACTATTTACATCAATTACGATAAATTGTACCTTAGAGACAACCCGAGGGAGGCCTGGCCTAGGTCGACGTCGAGCACTATCTCGGCCTTTAGCATCAACTCGATGGTTGGTGAAGCCTCCAACCTGCCATCATATCTCTCCAACCTGTTCGTCATTAAGACCCGTCTCCTTGAAAGTTTTGTAAAACAAAATATCCTTGCAGCCCCCGTGTCGACTAAGAGTCCGCTCGTCGTACATCCATCAATGAGACACAGGATGACGAGAACTTGCTCCCTAGCCGCCATATTAGTTGCCAACTCATGGGGGTAGAAGGCGATCGCTTCATCCCCGACTTCTCTCCTTGGAGGCACATGTGGGGCCTTATTGAGCCGGGAATATCTTGTGCTTGATGGCCGTGTTGCTCGCTTGTTCGGTGATGACCCCCAAGTTCGAGTCTAGGCCGCCTAGGTCCTTGTTGCCCACCTGCTTGCTGCTCACCTCCTCCCGCTTGAGGTCTCTTCACATAAGCTTCGAGTCTCCCCTGGTCGACCATTCTCTGGATGATACGCTTTAATCCTCCGCAATCCTCTGTGAGATGACCTGTGTCTTTGTGGTAGTCGCAGTATTTGCTGTTGTCCCTCCTAAACTTGTTGCCTGGGTTCATTGGGGCAGGTGGGGCCAGCTCGACAGCATTCATAATCTCAGTTCGACTCACCGTAAGGGGAGTGAAAGCTTCGGGCACCTTCTCTGTTGCCCTAGTTCTGTTCTTTCCATTTTTATTGTTCCCCCCATTCTTGTTGGAGTCCTTTTTATCATCAGTGACTTCAACCTTGGGGCTCTTTCCCTTCTTCTTTTCTTTCCTTTCCTCAGCCAGAGCGACATTATACACCTTTTCAAACAACTCCTGTCGAGTTGTGACCGTTCGGACTGTGAGCTCGTAGTCCATGTCTTCCGAGGAAATACCACTTCGGAAGCAATTGATTACCTCCCTGTCTGTGATGTCCTCTTCAATCTTGTCGACCATTTCTTTGAACTTGGTGAAGTAGCTCATGGAGCTTTCGTTTTTGGCCTGCACCAAGTTGTTTAAATCAGTCACCGTCACTTTCCGAGCTCCAGCAGTCGAGAAGCGATCTAGGAACTTGGTCCTCAAGCATGTCCAAGTGGTTATGCTACCAGCTGCCAAACCATTAAACCATGTCAAAGCTGCTCCTGTGAGGGTACTTACGAGGGCTTTGCACATATTGTCGTCTTCATTGGCGACAAAACACATCGTGGCCTCCAGGTGTGCTATGTGGCTTCTTGCATTGGTGGAACCAGAATACTTCTCTAGAAGGGGCAACCTGAAACTAGGGGGAGGTCGACTATCTCTCAGTTCCTTGGAAAGTGGTCGAAGAGCAAAGTCAATTCGTTCGACCTTTCCAGCATCCTTTTTCTTCTCCTCCTCCCATTGCTCAAACTTCTTTTTCATCAACAACCATTCTCTGGCATCGGGTCTTTCATCTCCTGGAGGGGGAGCAGCATTTGACCTCTGGCCCTCACTTCTGGGGGGAGTCACCTGCCTACTCCTTCTGTCCCTGTGAGAATTGGTCCTTTCTGATCTTATTGGAGATCTATGTCTGTTACTTCTTTGAGGCGACCTGCGCCTCTCAGCAGCAGACGGCGACCTGCGCCTGTTATCTCCATGTGGCGACCTGCGCCTTTCCCCTCTCACAGGCGACCTATGCCCATTCCTGTCTCTATGGGATCCTGATCTCTGCGTTCGCGCTGGAGAAACATGCCTGTTTCTGTTGGCTGTTAACTGAGTCCTCAAATCAGATTGAGCCTCCTGCTCCCTGTTTCTGTTGAGGCTAGCCCTTAGGTCGTTACTCGGCACATGAACAATTGTAGGAGCTCGCTGAACTATCCTGTCCTCGCCATTCTGCCCCCACACCTTCATTTGGCCTAGCACTCTGGCTGCCTGTTGGAGACTTGGGAGGGAGCAATCCTTTCTGAACGTACGTCGGCCTGCTCTGCCTCCTCCATGGCTATCAAGTCAGCCAAGATTTGAGCTCGCTCTAACATCATTTCCTTCTTGCTCATGGGATTAATTGAGGGACCTGCCCTGTTTCCCATGTTCACCTGTCCAGTTGGACGCTTAGGAGGAGGTGGGACTCCTTGTCCCTCCATATGCCTTTTCCCTCTCCTTCGTGTCGCAATCCTCTGCCATCAACAACACTGGTAGAGCGCGTGGCTCTACCATGGGGACGATTTGGTGGGGGAGGAGGCAAGTCCATGTTTTCAGCATTGACATTGAGATTTCCTGCGTTTGTATTGGTGTTGTTGTTCACCTCAATGAATTCTTCAGAAGCATCTTCAACATGCCCGTCTGGGGTTACCATTGTTGCAGGTTGATGAACTTTTCGAGGTCAAGCTTAAGCACGATTCCCGGCAATGGAACCAAACTGATGCTGCAGGAAATGTGCTTATCAATCTTCCTCCACGTGGCAGGACTGATCACCTGGCTTCTTGACCTGAAAACAGAACCCACGACTAGCCGGATGTGTCTCCGACGAAGACGCTCGGGCGTGAGAGTAAGATAACAGTTGTATAAAGCTCAAAATGTATTGAATAATGAATTCAGAATACAAAATGGCAGTTACCTTTCACCGTTTGGTAGTGATGAAGTATTTATAGTTGATGTAGGTAGTTTAATGATAGGGCTACATGAGCTCCGAAATTATAGCGGCAATTATGTTCATGGGAACGTGCCTGTAACCGTCCCTGATTTATAGGGATGCTGTTATGGAATGATTGATTCACGTATACCAACACATGTCAGGTCGATACTTGATGATTAGGTCGAGGTCGCCACTCATGGAATGGTCGACCTGACCGTCGGGTAGAGCATGGTTCGTACCCGAATTGTAATATGGATCATGAGGTCGGACTAAGTTAGGTCTGGACCTGTGGGTCGGACCATGGGCTTAGTCGATTGATACTTGAGATGGGCTTTGGGCCTTGTTTTGATAGGACCAGCCTTATTGGGAATGAGGAGACCAAGGCTGTCGGTAATTGGACTTTACTCGTTTGGCCCAACTCGACACTTTTGGTATGTTCAAGGTTCAAAATCATTGTTTTGTTTTTCTTTTTACTTTCTAAACATTAACCCAATAATTTAATTCATCTACTCATTAATCAAAACAATTTTAAATACATTAATTATTTTAGATCTACATTCTTTTTACTCCAAATTCAAGATGAATTATGGGTTATGATTATATTGTTATAACATTTGATTCCCCATCATTCTAATCCTCAAGTTATTTATTAAACTCCAAGATTGAACATTTAAACTCTAAGAAAGATCATCCTAGAACAAAATAATTTTAATCTTCAAAAATTCATAACTAATTCAATAATAATCCAAATTGAATGAAACGAAAACTAGGATATAGGATTTTACATTAACTTGATTATGGTTAAGAAAAATTGACCAAAGAAGGTCAAGAACTCGGCTGATCCCCCTTCTCCCTCTGCGGCTGCCGCCTCCTAGGCTAGGGTTTTTAATTTTTTTTCCTCTTTGTAAATTATGGGATTATGGAAAAATTAGGAGAGTTTTGAGTTTAAATAGTGTAGGTTTAAATTTTTTACTAACCCTATTAGTAAAAGGCTTTCTTAAACCTATTGGGTTTTGATTTCCCTACAAAGCCCATTTAATCCTCCATCCACTTGGCCCATTTAATTAAGTCCAAATCCAAAACAATTAAATAAGTATTATTTTATTTTTCTAATTAAATAATACTAAGGAATTTAAATAAAAAATTCGGGTCTTTACATTAATGCCCAGAACCTGCAAGGCTATCGTGATCAGTTGACAAGGCTAACAGATGATCAGGTTGCGCGACAGCCTTATAGAGATAGATATGCTCCGGCATACTACACTCAGGGATAGGCCGTATGGATGGCACGGGTCCCTCTTATATGCTTTGAGAGGATAGAGTGGCATTTGCCGGATCGTGTTACGAGGCACTTTGGCATGCTACAGGGGATCCCAAAACCATGCGATACTCGGAGGGACTTGTACAGAGTTGATAGGCGTGGAAATAATCTTGTGATTTGGAGCGAGCGCCATCAATAATACATTGCACTTTGGGGACAGCGGTGGAACTTACTGGCTGGGGGGATACCAGGATTTCACGTTATGAAATACATTGATCCAAATATGATATAATTTTGGAGCATAACGTGCATGTTTGTGCATAAACCCTTCATATAAAGTACGTTGGATACTGATCGGTTATCCCTTTCCTAGAGGGCGTGGTAAGTATTTACATTTTTCAAGTTATTATTTTCAATTTTTTTTTTAAACAAAACTTCAATTTATTAACTTATGTCTCATACTTATTTTTTTTGCTATAAAACCAGGTGCAGAACCTTCAACGTATGCATGTCGCCAATGAGGAGAAGGAGCATACTCAACAAGCTGAGCTGCGAAGGTTGATTAGACACACGCTTACGGATCTAGGGAGCAGCAATGACTTGAGGCTACATCACCTCCACCACCAATAGATCGCGTACAGGGGGTAGAACCTCGACATCATCGGGTTAGACGTCGTGCACAGCCACAACCCCAGCCAGAGCCAGAGCCAGAGCCCGAGACTCAGTATGATGGACTCTTTGATATAGATTCACAGTGGGGAGCTACTCAGGTGGAGGAGCATGAGGAGAGGATTAGATTCGATGTTGAGGAGGGTATTTATTCAGGTACTTACCCTCGTCACGGCCCGATTCAGGTGAGTAGGATTATAAATGATGATGATGATTTCATTGACCCTCCACCTAGGACTTTTCACACGCCCGTATATTCGGGATGTGGCTTTAGGGTTCCTTCATCATCCTCACGAGCGAATCTTCCACCCTTCTCTGATCCAGCTGTTACTTCATCTAGTGGGGTACGTCTTACCCCTGCTCAACGGGAGGAGTTAATTATAAAAGGGTCTCGGGAGCGGACGAATAAGTTCACCCTAGCTGCCTATGATAGAAAGTATGATAGGAGAAATAAGTGAAACTATTTTTTTATTTCGATGTAATAAAACTTTGTAGTATTAGTTGTTTTATTATTATTGTAAGAAAACATTCATGTATTTTCTATATGGTTTTTTAAGTTATTATTTGGATGTTTGTTGTATGGTTTTTTAAATGTTTGTACATTTTAGTATATTTGTATATTGTTTTGAAAACCCACCAAGGATTTATCCTTGCCTGTCCCAAGTCAGGATAAAGGGCGAGGGTTGCGGTAGGCATGTGACAGCCAGCGTAAAAATTTTGTCACATTAACATGACATGAATCGGAATATGAATATCGTTGGGGCGTTTTCTCAGCAGCGACGCGCTACACTTCAAAGACCTGGGTGTAGTGATAAGTACGCAAAGGTTGCTAGGTCGTCGCCCGGAAGCGACGCGCCATCTCTTCGCCCGGGGGTGGTGTCAAATATGCAAGGGTGTGCTACACTTCAAAGACCTGGGTGTAGTGATAAGTATGCAAAGGTTGCTAGGTCGTCGCCCGGAAGCGACGCGCCATCTCTTCGCCGGGGGGTGGTGTCAAATATGCAAGGGTTCACGCATTGCGGACGAGTGCGGGTAAAGAAGCTAGTCCATGGTAGGTGTAAGGGTAGTGGGATGCGCTTTGGAACTTGGAACATTGGATCATTGACAGGGAGATCAGCAGAGGTGGTGGAAGTTATGAGGAGGAGGAAGATTCACATAATGTGTCTACAGGAAACTAAGTGGGTTGGAGAGAAAGAAAAAGAAATATCGCCTTGGGATTTTAAGCTTTGATACTCAGGAAAGGATAAGGGTAGAAATGGAGTGGGTATCATTATTGATAAGGAGTTTATTAATGATGTGGTGGAAGTGTACAGGAAGAGTGATCGAATTATGGGTATTAAACTGGTGATACGTGATGAGATTATAACTATTATTTCCGCCTATGCACCACAAGTAGGGTTGGATGCATCTATTAAACAAGTGTTCTGGGAAGATTTGGAGGAGGTAGTGCAACGAGTACCTAGTGGTGAGAAATTAGTGATTGGTGGTGATCTGAACGGGCATGTGGGGTCTAGTCGACATGGCTTTGAGATCATATATGGAGGTTTTGGTTTTGGAGAGAGGAATGAAGCAGGAAATAGTATCCTGGACTTTGCGTTGGCATATGACTTGAGTATAATGAACACTTGGTTCAAGAAGAGAGAATCTCACTTGGTTTCCTATAGGAGTGGAGGTAATGCGAGTCAGATTGACTTCTTCTTAGTAAGAAATACTTGTAGAAAGAGTTATACAGATTGCAAGGTTGTTCCGGGTGAGAGCACAGCAACTCAACATAGACTAGTGGTACTTGATTTTTGAAGTAAGAGAATTTCGAGGAAGAGAAAATCACAGGTAGACCCTAGAATCAAGTGGTGGAGACTTCAAGGGGACAATCAACCGAAATTTGTAGCTAAGATGGTTGATACCGGTATTTGGTCGGATAATATGGAGGATATGGATATAGATTCGACTTGGACTAAGATGGTACATACCATAAAGGAGGTGGCGAAAGAAGTCCTTGGAGAATCTAGAGAAAATGGGCCACCAAGTAAGGACACATCATGGTGGAACGAGGAAGTAAAACAAGCAATAAAGGGCAAGCGAGAATGCTACAAATTATTGGGGAAATGTAGGAGCGACGAGAACTATGATAAGTATAAGGAAGCTAGAAGAGATGCTAAGAAAGCAGTAAGAGACGCAAGAGCAAAGGTGAATCAGAAATTTTATGATAAGTTGGATACAAAAGAAGGGGAAAAGGACATCTACAGACTCGCTCGTATGAGGGATAAGAGGACACGAGATATTGGGACGGTTAAATGTGTGAAGGATGTAGACCAAAGAGTTTTAGTCGGGGATAAAGATATAAAAGATAGATGGAGTTCGTACTTTGATAATTTGTTCAATGGCGGTCAAGAGCAGGATGTTGGAGATTTAAATATCTCTTCGAGGATGGTTAATCGAGATTTTATGCTGAGAATTCAAAAGAGTGAAGTGGAAATGGCAATGAAAAAGATGAGATTGAAGAAAGTCGTTGGACCGGATGGTATACCAATTGAGGTTTGGAGATGTTTCGGGGAGAGGGGAGTAGATTGGTTAACAACGCTATTTAACAAGATATGGAGAGTTAACACAATGCCATTGGAGTGGCGGAAGAGTACTCTGATCCCTTTGTATAAGAATAAAGGTGATGTCCAAGATTGTGCCAACTATCGGGGGATCAAACTAATGAGCCATACTATAAAACTTTGGGAAAGAGTGATTGCACAAAGGCTGAGAAAAATTGTGGATATTTCGAATAACCAATTTGGGTTTATGTCAGGAAGATCGACTATGGAGGCAATATATCTTATGAGACAAACCATGGAGAAATATCGGGATCAAAAGAACGATTTGCATATGGTTTTCATTGATTTGGAGAAGGCGTATGATAAAGTGCCAAGAGAGGTACTTTGGTGGGCATTAGCAAAGAAGGGTGTTTCAAAGAAATATATTGATATTATCAAGGACATGTATAATGGAGTTAGTACTTGTGTACAAACTAGTGTTGGGAAGACTGGAGAGTTCCCTATAAAGATTGGAGTGCATCAAGGTTCCGCACTTAGCCCCTTTCTTTTTGCTTTGATAATGGACGAATTGACGAGGTCAGTCCAAAATGATATACCAAAGTGTATCTTTGTTCGCGAGATGATATTGTGCTGATTGATGAGACAAGAGAGGGTGTTGAAAGTAAATTGTAGTTGTGGAGACACACTTTGGAATCTCGAGGTTTTCGATTAAGCAGAAGCAAGACTGAATATTTGAAGTGTAAGTTTAGCAGTGTTGGAAGTAGGGAGGCAGGGGCGGTCACATTTGATGGAAATATTATCCAAGCTTCTGAGTTTTTTCGCTATCTTGGATCCATTATTCAAAAGGATGGAGAATTAGATGGAGATGTGGCTCATAGGATTAAAGCAGGTTGGTTGAAGTGGAAGAGTGCCACAGGGTTTCTATGTGATCGCGGCATGCCCAATAGATTAAAGGGAAAATTCTACCGCACGGCAATTAGGCCGGCATTGTTTTACGACACCGAATGTTGGGCCGTGAAACAGTGTCACGTGTATAAGATGAATGTGGCGGAGATGCGTATGCTTCGATGGATGTGCGGTCATACAAGAAAGGATCGATTGGGGAATGAGATGATCATAGGTAAAGTAGGAGTTGCGCCCATTGAGGATAAAATGAGGGAAAATCGTCTAACGTGATTTGGACATGTGAGAAGGAGACCGAGTGATGCACCGGTTAGGAGGCCGGAACAGTATAGAAATGATAAAATGGCGAGGGGTAGGGGAAGACCCAAACAAACTTGGATTAGAGTAATTGAAAATGATATGAGTTTACTTGGAGTGGATGAAAGTATGGCGTTGAAGAGGCCGGAGTGGAGGGCAAAAATTCATGTGGGGGGTTGATTTTTTTTTTTTTTTGATTTGTATGTTTATTTATTTGTTTATTTATTTATTTATTTATTTATTTATTTATTTATTTATTTATTTATTATTATTTATTTATTATTATTTATTTATTTATTTATTTATTTATTTATTATTTTTTTTTATTTATTTTTTTTTTCCCGATGACATATGAGAATTCATGTTAGCCGACCCCAAATTATTTTGGGACTAAGGCTTTGTTGTTGTTGTTGTTGTTGTTGTTGTTGTTGTTGTTGTATATTGTTTTGAGACTTTAGTACATGTTTTGAAACTGAATCCAAGTCAAACCAAATTCAAATGAAAAACAAAGTCATATTCAAACAACAAATAACACAAACTGTATAACCAATCAAAATTACATCAAAGTCATACTCAAACGAAATCCAAATGAAATACAAAGTAAATCCAACAACTCAAACATAAATTACATGAAAAACATTCTTCTACTCCCTAATGTTTGGGCATCTACGACGATTATGGCCTTCTTGTTTGCATGATGAACACAGAGTCTTCCGTTTATCTCCTTGAAAGTCTATACTATTTCAGAAGCGTCTTGATCTAGGCCGTTCGAACTTCGCAGAACGTCGAAGGTGGGGATTAGGGAAAAAACGTGGCACCAAACCATCCACATCCTAATAGTCCTCATGGGGGATTGGTTCAAATGTTCCCTTTCATGTCATGTAGTATTCCCTAATGGTGTAAAATAGAGAAACGAAACGACCATCAAGATGTTGGGCATAGCAACATGCAAGAAGATGGGAACAGGGCATGTGATAGGCAACCCATTTACTACATGTGCAGGTATGCTCATTAAATCGGACAATTTGGACATTTCCACCTTTATCACCCTGACGTGCGGTTGTCACTTGATACACCCCCATCTCATAATTGTTGAACCTTGTAACCTGATGTGTCATACCTTTCTCGCTATTCTTCAAGTATCGGTAATGAACTTTCTGGCTGAATTGGTGTAGGGAATTGATGTTAGGGTTATCAGGATTACCTCCTAAGGCATTAAGTGAAAATTCATGCCTTACTTGAAAGTACTCCACACAACGGTAGAAGGCAGTTTCAACAATTGTTGTGATTGGCATCCCACGGGCTCCCTTCATGACACCATTGAAAACCTCAGACATGTTAGTAGTCATAATGCCATATCTGTAACCACCATCGTGTGCCAATGTCCATTTTCTGGCATCTAAATTCAGAAACCATGCAATTGCCTCGGGGTTAATTGAACGGATACTCTCTAAGGTAGATTTCAATTTTCTATCTTGACTTGCTCTACCCGCTCTCCAAAACAGATACTTCAAACCTTCCCCTCTATGCTTATCCAAGAAATTTGCTCGCATATGTCTCAAGCAATATCGATGATGCACATTTGGCCACCACGTATCTTTCGCTATAGTTTTAAGAATGTCGTGATGACGCACTACAAGAAATAGGACTATTTACGGCAGTCATTTACGGCGGCTGAAACGCGTCCGCCGTATATAGATATATATACGGCGGTTTACACAACCGCCGTATATGTTTATTATATACGGCGGTGTAAGCCGCCGTAAATATGTTACGTACGTACATTTGGTATATACGTATATGAGATTGAAATTATATACGGCGGTATATTATTAACCGCCGTAAATAGTTACTTTTTTCGGCGGTGGTATACGCGTCCGCCGTAAATGTCAATAAATACCGGGAAACCCAAATTTCCCACACTCATTTCGCGCACTCTCTCAGCTCCCTGTCTCTCTCTCTTTCTCTCCTCTACCTAGGGCACAAAGCCGATCGACGCCGGTGACCACCCTTTTTCTTACCGCCGCCGGTGAAGAACGAATCAACAGGTATAGCCTTTTAATTTTTGGTTTTAATTCGTTGTTCTTGGTGTTTGTGTGGTGGATTATTGAAAATCTTTTCGATTTCTCTCTCTCTCCCTCGGCCCGGGCGATTGACGCTGATTGTACACTGATTTCTTCGATCTACAACAATCAGGTATACATTTCTTCCCCCTTTTCTGATTTACTTTTAATTTCTCGGTTTTTTTTGTGCTTTGTTGTTGTTGTTGTTGTTGCTGGTGCTATTGTTGTTGTTGTTGGTGGTGGTGGTGTTGCTGTTGTTGTTGTTGTTGTTGTTGTTGTTGTTGACTGTACGAGGATTATATAGAGGTTCTTTTTTAGCATCTGCATCTGTTGTAAAAACAAAAAGCAGGTGGAATTGTTGTTGAGAAAACTATCAAAAGATAGGCTTATTATTATATTTTACAATATGAAATGAGTATAATCATTGTATAATCTTTTATCTACATTGAGTTCTTTCATTTCCCAAGCTTTGTAATTAGGAACCCTAAAGGTACATGGACAACCCAGCAAACATATACTCCCTCCGTCCCAAGATGATTTTCTTACTTTTTTTTAGTTGTCAACACATAAAGGTATTTTAAGCAATAATTTTAAGTTAATTTAAACATCAACTAATTCTTAGAATTAGTTGATGATTAAAGACGTTTGTGCCCTTGAGCTTGTGAAAAGATAAGGGGAAATGTTGAGTTTCGTTAAATATTAAACATTACATTAGGTTGAGGACCTTATATGCACCAAAATATTAGTTGTAGACTTCATATGGAATGTATTATAGTTTAGGACCCTAAGTAAAATTCTAATGATAACTTTCAGCACTAAAATGCATTTTGACATATATATATAATTATATATATCCCCCCAATCACATACTGTACTTATAATTATAAAGCACTGGATTGGGGTCATTGCCCTTAACTATCAAGCGACAAGATTAGTAGTCATAGAATTTCGTGGACTAAGATACTAAGTTGCCTCCAACAAATAGACAATACCTAGTCGTGGACTTCTTGTTTGAAGGCAAACCTTGTAAATTCCCTTAACTCTAGTGTGCCCGTAATCTCAATCTATTAGTCCATATGTTGGTGTTGCGCACTTCAAAAAATAATGTTGCGCACTTCAATCTAGTTCCTAAAAATAGTTTCAAATCTTTTGTTGCATGTGCATAACATCAACCTAGTTCCTTAAATTAGCTTCTCAATTAGGGGGGGGGGGCTTGTGAGAGAGAACGAATGAATGTTGTCATAGGGTTATACTATATCATGGGCCCAAGTTCGACTAATAGGCTAGGCTCCAACAATGTATATTATCTATATCGAGCCAAAAGTTGTACATATTTAGACTATGTTTGTTTATGAGTTTATTTTTATTCTAAAATTTGTGTCTCTCGGTCTTATATTTAGGTTGTATTTTAACGTTAAAAATATCAAGTCAAGTCATATATGGACAAAAGTTGGATTGATTTGGATAATCGAATTTCAAATGAGTATTTGTATGGGGTTGACAACTTTCTCGATTTTGCATTCTCAAAAAAGTCTGTTGGTGTTAAAGAAATATATTGTCCTTGTAAAAAATGCGCAAATCGTTACCAAGAAGACCGTGCAACCGTGAGATCACATTGTATTGCAGTGGGATTTCAAAAAGATTACAAGAATTGGATTAGGCACGGGGAAGAGTACATTTCGGCGCGTAAGAATGATAATAATGATAGGACAACTGAAGATGGCATTGAAATTGAATTGGGCGTGCAAGATTGTATGAGGCGAATGGTACATGAAGGTATGGGTATGCCGGATAGTAACCAGCCAGGAATTGAAGAAATCGTACAATCAGATGCATCCACCGCAAAGTTTCTTAGACTTTTGAGAGATGCTGATCAAGCCTTGTGGGAAGGGTGTGATAAGTTTACAGTACTCTCATTTATTGTAGAACTTATGCACCTGGAAGGCTAATTATCCGATTTCTTTATTCTTGTTTCTTCATTCTTGTTCTTTGTTGTTGTTGTTGTTGTTCTGCTTTGTTGTTTATTGCTTCTTTGTTGTTGTTGTTGTTGTTGCTGTTGTTGTTTCTAGGCATTTTATAGGTCTTATACATGATACATAAGACCTATAATAAATTTATAGGTCTTATACATATATTATAAAATTTTTTGGGTCCTTTACTTGGTTTATCCAATTTTTGTGCTATAATTGAATTGTCATATGACAGATATGCCGCCAAAGAAAAATTTATTACCAGGTCAGGGCTCTAACCCTAAAGGAAGAGGGTTGGCAAAACCAACCGCCAAATGGGGTAAAGAGAGATTGATCATAATATGGAATAATTATGGTCAACCAGTTGGTGGGGAAATGGCACAATTAGCTACTCAGATAGGAATTTTTGCTAAAAATGGGGAACATTTCCCATTAACTAGAGAGTGGTCTCAGATGGACCACGAGTGCATAAATAACGTATGGAATGACGTTCTGGTAAGTTGTAATCCATATTTCTTACATAAATCTCTAGTACGTAGTCAAAAGTCTTATGATTCTCTAACAATTGTTTTTTTTTTCTTTGTTGAATTGTGTATATAGGAAAATACAAATGCTCCTCCGGAGTATTTCCCGGTTATGGCTCTTTCTCTCGCTAAAGCGTGGCGTGACTGGAAATACAATGTGAGACAAGCATATAATAAGTATTACTCAGTTATGAATATTACTCAGTTATGACTTTGTTATGAATATTGACTCAGTTATGAATATTATTACTCAGTTGAAACAGTATTATAAGATGTATGAATCGACCAAGACGCATTGGCTCACCCACCCCGTGGGTGCGTTGCGATCAATGGGCTGCACTTGTTGCGATGTGGGGTACGCCAAGGCTCGGGTATATTTCAAATTAATCTCAATCTATTATCGTGAATGTCTTATATAAGTAGTCAAATTAATACTAATATTATCTTTTTTTTTTCCAGGAAATATCAGAAACAAATAAATTGAATCGAGAAAAACAATCGTGCCTGAATAGGACCGGAAAAACGTCCCATTCCAAAGTCATCAAAGAGGTTTGTCATCGTTCAATTTAGTTCTCAATTGGCAATTCAATTAATGTTTCTTTTTGTATCGTATATAAATATATATTTTTTTGGTCAAATGATTCTATTATAAATTGTAGAGAGGCGACAAGGGTTTACTAACCGATCGCTTAAGCGTTTTCATACATACGCGCACGGGCAAAACACCGCGAGATCAAGAAACCACTCAAATGATTGTAAGTTAAAGTTTCAACCTTTTCTGTTTCGGTTTTGTTATTCTATAGAATACTTTTTCATTTCTAACTTCATTTTCATAATATTAATTAAAGTTAAAACATTTATATTGAACATGTTGTTTTTGTTACAACGCTTAATGATGCGGTTGAGGAGTCGCCGGAGGAGCAACAAAACTCTTCCGCGGCGCGTGAAAATATTTTTGTTGGTATGTTTGGCTCTCGATGACCATGGGAGAGTTCGATGTATGGGAGGCGGTCCGAACAAAACTAAGGTGTTTGGTAAATCCCAACCTTCTCGGCAGTGTAGCGGAGGCGGTGGCGGGGGTCGAGCGAGATTTTGAAAGACAACTTCGGGAGGAACGCCGAGCAAAATGAGGAGGAACGCCGACAGTTACAACAACGACTTCGGGGAGTAGTTACAACAACAACTTGAGGAGGAACGCCTTAAGTTACAACAACAAATTGATGAATTGAAACGTTGTTGGATGGAACGACGTGGAAATGACGGTAATGAATAGGTGTTGTGGATTTTAGACATTGTGTATTTTGGATACATTCAACAACTAATAACTTTTTTGTATAATGGTTATTATGTCTGGATACATTCAACATTAATTGTGTTAATATGTAGATTGTAAATATTGATTGGATTTGTGTATTTTTGGTTATATTGTGTGTGTACAGGTTGAATTTGGTTTTTGTGAACGTATTTTTGGGGAAAATGAATTATACAAGCTGGGGAAAAAAAATTAGGCTTATTTACGGCGGTGACTAAATCCGCCGTATAAACCTAGGGACGACTCGTGCCCAAAGGGGGGACGAGGGAACGATAGGGGTGTAAATGGGACGACTCGTGCCATGGTGGGCCAGTCGTCCCTATTTAGTTATTTACGGCGGATATAATGTAACCGCCAGTATAAAATGGCCATGGACGACTCGTTTGGACGAGGGAACACAGTGGTGGTGCAACCTGGGACGACTCGTTACAGTGCGGACGACTCGTCTCTTATTTACGGCGGTTACACATTCCGCCGTATAAAGATCACTCAAATACGCCATATTATACGTATGTATTTTATTTATATACGGCGGTGGTATATCCGCCGTATATAGTATATACGGCGGTTGTCCCGCCGTATATAGTATATACGGCGATGATTTATACGGGGGTCTATTTACGGCGGCTAGTCCGCCGTAAATACTATATACGGCGGGGCGCGTAGTATTTACGGCGGATTTTAACCGCCGTAAATAAGCCTGTTTCTTGTAGTGACGGTCAGATATCAAGCACACTTCATAACTCTTTATAATATGTCTGCAAAGAAGATATAAGAACCAACGCCAGTTCGTCCAGTCCTCTTTTTCAACAGCAGCAAATGCAAGAGGAAGTATACTGTCTTGGGTGTCAACATCCATGTCAATCAGTATTATCCCTTTATATCTGCCATGAAGGAATGTTCCATAAACAGAAATGACAGGCCAACAATGAGAGAAAGCTTCAATGCAAGGCTCACTGACAGGAGGAGGAGGATGAGAATTCTCAACAATTGTTCTGGGGTTGTATTTTTGGATGACTGCTAGGATGCGGGATAACCTTATATAAAATTCCTCTCAATCTCCAAAAACCTCTGCAATGCCCTTCTGCTTTCCACACCATGCCTTCTACGTAATTTCCTTTCCAAACATACCACTGATGTGTGCAATAATAACTCCAACCTTGACATCTGAATCGACCTTAATAAGACTAACTACTTGCCGACCAATAAACTTCGCTTCTAGGTTGGGGTGATCTCGACTTTCTCCAGAATATAAACAACAATGAGGAGCCTTATAGTTGGTCACTTCCCAATAGCCAAACTTCCTCCTACTCACACGAATATAGAAATTACATGGAATTTTTTTCAATAGACATTCAAATACCCATGTGTGAGTTGTGCTCTTTCTTACCCTGAACCGTCGATTGGTGCAAATATGGTACATTTTTATAATTGCACATCGTTCTTTCTAGAAAAGCGTACCCCTTTAGCAATTTCATGTTTCTCCGGATCCCAAACTGAAAACTAGGTTCATTATGGTAATCAATGAAGCCTTCTTCTTGTCGAGCAGAACAACCAATATCACAGTAAAAGGATAATTTGCTCTCTCATACCTTCGATTTTCTGGCGCTTCATAATGAACCAAATGTGTTTTCACGTCATCATCAATTGACCCATTATCACCCTCTCCCAAATCAACATCAGAATCACTACTACCCTCATGATATTCATCATCATCATCATCGTCTAGCATTGCATCTACATCAGTGTCTTCTTCTTCTTCTTCTTCATAATCTACATCAGCTTCAGAATTATCGTCATTAACAGGATCATTTTGGCAGGTTCCATCATCATAATATGGTGTTTGGGTTGATACAAGTGTTTGGGTACTTGGACCAACCCCTGCATCACGGTTACAACTTGGTGAATACCCATAAATGGTCTCTGTGTGCAGTGTTTCAAACTCTGGATAACGTCGATTTTCAATCAATTTTACAACCACATACAGCTGCAAATTACCCATCTCCCCAAATTTAGCTAAATGATCGAACATTATATCCATACACGCATCATCTTCAATACGAAAAGAAAAGTACTCACCAATCCTGCTATCAAAAGTATGAGGACATCTATAAATGACTTTCAAATCATATTGAGACCGATCTAAGCCCGTCTTTTTATATAATTCATCAATCAACTCATTGTATCTCCATCGACAATTAGCCCTAATTGCACATTTTGGTCCTTTTTTAAAATGATGACCATCAAATGGTTGTTCATCATCACCTCCCCAATAGCACATGAAAATGATTGGACCCCCGTTCATCTTTAACCTTACATTACGAAATCAAAGTGTTAAAACCTATATAACAAAACCCTAACATTTATATCTATAATATACTAAAACACAGTTAAAAACATAAATTTTATATCTAAACACAAGTGAAAACAATGATTAAGATGTTAATTTACCTTGATTCTTGATCTTCAACAATTCTGACGAAATTAAATGATGTGAAGATTTGAGTTTTTTTTAGCGTAAGTATGAGAGGATATGAAAATGAGAATGAATCTGGATGTGAAAACCTTCTGTAAAAATGCCATTTTAAACTCGCTACACCATGTAGTGAGTTCTGTGTGACCTGTCAAACTCGCTACATGATGTAGCGAGATAATTACAACTGATTAATTCAAACGTCAAACCCTAATTTAACTAAACTCGCTACACCGTGTAGCGAGTTTCAACGATAACATGTTGAACTCGCTACACCGTGTAGCGAGTTCTAAAAAGTGGGACATTTTGGAAAATAGTTTCAAATGTGAGTTATTTTGGGATATAAATTTTTGAAATGAAATTATTTGAGAAAAAATCGTCATATACGCTTCTGGCTCTTAGAATGCAAGAATTTATTATATTCAGAAATAATAAAAACATAATAATTAAAAAAATATTATTATAAAAAGTAATAATAATAAGATACATTCTTAATCCCATGTCCAATAATAATTAGAAAAGCAATTACATTGCCTTATTAAATTTAATTGTTGTAACTTATAATTAAAAAAATTAAAAAATATATAATTATAATAATCATGAATTATTTTCCATATATCATCACTATCAACATTATTTAAATTATTACTTTAATTTTTTTACAATTATATTAATAATAATTGTAATATAATTATTTGTAAATTATTATTACTATTATTGTTCAAGATGGATACACTTTATCTTTATAAAACTCATAATTGAAAAGAAAATCAAGTTTTCATCATTTAAAATTCTTAAACTAATGAAATCAGTTAAATCGTTAAATTTTGGACTTTTTGAAATTGAAAATCTAGTTTCAAGACTTATTTGATAGAATGATTATTTGTAGGATTTTTTGGATATGAATTTTTTTAACGGGATTTTCGATATTTTTCCCTAAAAAATATCTAAAATTAACTTGACTTTATTAAAAATAAATAAAAACTGACTCGTTTCCACCTAGACCCGCCCAAACCCGCCTTGCTCGCCCAGCACCCAGCTCCGCCCAGCATGCTCAGCGCCTAATCTCCCCGCCTTGAAGGTAAGCGAAGCGCCCGGCAACTGCCTAGCGCCTAGGCCGCTTTTTAGAACACTGTTCTGTGTTTATATATAACGGGTATTTGCTGCAACAAACAAATTGGCCGCAACAACTATAAACAAGATGTGGACAGTTTGCTTTATTTTTTTCCCCATTTCCTTGTGGGTTTCGCCTTCAAGCAAACAGAACAGTCAGACGACTCTACTCCAACTTGAACAAAAACTGAAGCTACAGCATGACATCAAATGCCAATGAAGTCGGGTTGAGCAGAAGAGAAAGATACAAGATTAAGGCTCCGTTTGTTTGGGGGAAAATGTTTTTCGGAAAACATTTTTCCCATTTTTCGGTGTTTGTTTCGCACCGAAAAATGGGTTTTACAACATACTTTCCTTATTTTCTGGAAAACATTTTCATTTTTCGAAAAACATTTTGTCGGAAATCATTTTCCGAAAAATGTTTTACGCTAAACAAACGGAGCCTAATATTCACAACTTGTTTGAATTTAGATTAAAATTCAAGACAAAAGTTCCGAACTTGATGAAATATAAAAGGAAATACATGAGATAGATACAGAATGTCCCACAATGGTACTTTGTATTTAACTTGCAACTTTTTCACAGCTTTATTACAACCTTAAAGCAAACACACAAACCCATCCACTTCCCACATAAATAACGCCAATGACAACAAACCCATAAATAAGAATGCGAGGACAGAGTAGAAGGCTTAATGTAGAGAAGCAAGTACCTCCAATAAGGAAGCAGCAAATTGCATTTGGATATTCTCCTCTATTGTTAAGAAGAGCGGCACGTGCACAAACAGTGATTTAATGCCATTTTGCTCAGCAAAACGCAGAGAGTGATAGTAAACGTAATTGCATACAAAGCGGCCTGCGTCATCGGAGGTCATCACTTCATATCCCATCTTTGCTAACGATTTCGTTATCTCCTCAACTGGAAGAGAAGACTGCATACAATATAAATATATTACAGTTCTGGAAACACACAACAGTTATTCATAAGATAAAAGATCTCAAGACCAGCAAAAACAGTTAATAGCTCGTCTGGTGCATAGTTTTAAAACGTAGAGTTCTAACAATGGAGCTCGTTTGGTGCATAGTTTTAAAAACAGAGTTCTAAAATTGGAGCTTGTTTGGTGCATAGTTTTAAAAACGGAGCTTGTCTGGGGCATGATGCTAGCTACGGCGATGTTCTCTAGTCAGAAGTAAACTGATTTTTTATAAGCTTTATGTCATAAAAAAACTCGGGGCACTTAGCTCACTAAAGCACTACTTCCTTGTAAATTGATGTAAAGTGTAAAAGATGATACTTTGGTGCCTAGTAGGTATGCAAGTGAAATTAATTCAAAGGAGAAAAATATCAAATTGGGGGGTTGACAGAAATGTTGGCCTTGGTGTGGCCAACAATGTCAATAACACATTCTTATGTGCAAATTATTTATTTTTAATTATAATTTTTGCTTTTAATATCACCCACTTTTTCAAAAATTATATCCATATTTGAATTAAAAGTGTATGATTAATAACTATTTTTTGAATTCAAAAGTAATGTTCATGCTTGTTTTTCAAAATAGTCTTATCCATATTCTGATTAGTATTTTTTACTGTTTTTGTTAATTTTCCTAATAATAATAAAAAAAAAAACTTCACAGTTGTGCCTTAGAAATTTAAAGGGGGGCAAGTTTGTGTATTTTTAAAAATAGATACCCTTATCTTAGGTTTCCCTTCTAACTAGTATGAGATATTATTGGATTGGGTGAGTTAAAAACTTTCGATCATCATTAAATCCCTATTGTTTCTCCAAAAATCTCTCCTCCTCTCACTTAACCCACAGGGTTTTAAATAAAATCCCTCCCTCGTTCGCTCTTCTCAAACCGTGTGCACCCCCCTCCTCTCTCTCTCTCTCTCTCTCTCTCTCTCTCTTCATCTTCCAAGATTCTCTCTATTTCCATGGATCCTCCAAATTACCAAATCAAGCTTCCATATCACCACAATCTCCGGTACCTATGGAGATTTCTCTAGATGTTGGGTCCTTTCGTAAGTTTTTGATTTCACAAGTGCAAGACTTCGATACCCAGATTGAGTACTTGACCCGAATGCGTAACAATATCCTGAAAAAGGTTCAAATGATTGTTGGGCAGAGTGTTGGCAACACCACAGATGCAACAGCACGGGACAAATCAGCACAAGGAGATAAGAAGACTGAAGGTTGAATATGGCTGACAGCCAAAGATTATTTTTTGTTATTGTTGGTGGATTTGGTACTTGAACTATGTTCTTATTGCTTACTAGTTTAACAATAAAGTTTAAGGGTATTACGGTGAAGAACATAATTGGAATTATGTGGATTTAAGGGTATTGTGAAAGGTTCTTTTTTTAGCATTCCATATTTTATCGTTGTTTCTCATTCCTACTTTTTTGAGAGGTGAAAATGACCATAAAGTTTATATTTATAAAACGCAATGCTTTAAACCTCTCAATTGATATGCCTAATTGTCAAACTACATATATTTTTCCTCCGTTTTGATCCTAAACATGCGAACAGACACAGACCCTAAGAAAGAAATCAAAGTTATGCAGTTGGTAGGTAATCTCGATGGAAGAGAGCCCTTACAAGTCCTTGAACTTAAAGCAGAACTGCAAGGACTTAAAGCAGAACTGCAGATTTATCTAGCAATCTTAGACGCATATTAACATCACAAACAAAAGTTAAGCAGTAGGGATATCATTCTAAGATTTAACTGTTTGGGGCTCCACAGCATGATTTAAAACTCGATAAGAAATGCAGAAACTAGCAGGGGGGCAACAAAAAAATAAAATAAAAATCGTAAGAAGCAATTTTCTCCCCCCTCCCTTTCTCTTTCTAACTGAAGACCAATGACAAGACATTCTTTAATATAGATAAGAAATGATGAAACTTCCATATTACCTCTCTTGTTCGTGATATACCACCATCTGCAGGAACAATGGGGACTTTCTGCAACGAGAAACAACAATACATTGATTAGACCAGACAACAGCGAAAACAGACTAAAGGGGCTATATCCAACCTGAGGCTTCCATCCCATTTCATCAGGACAACGGAAGGTAGCTTCATTCACAGCTTGATGTTCAATAGCAAATCTTGTTGCGCCACTATTAACACCAAAGTGTACCTGAAACATAGTTTCCATAAACGAAGATAGTTGAAAAAGAAGGTTGGATGATAGTGGTATCGTAAACGGACCTTTAGCTTCTAAACTGGTCAAAGATAATTTTGGTAAACGTAAATGCTACTTTCACAAACAATGCCTACTTTGAAGAGGAGATTAAACTATTTTGACCACCTCTGGTAAAGCAACAGCCAAAGAACTCCAAATTAAGAGAATCAAACCCGAAGACTGGATTAAGCCCTGTCATATTGGACAAATGTCCTTTTCTTTCATGGGTTCATAGAACTCAAGTCATTGAAGATAAAATAATACTCCCTCAATCCCTAAATGAATGTCCAAATTCAAGATTTTTTTGTCCCAAAATGAATGTCTTTTTCGTAAAAAAACTGTCCCTAAACGTGTTTACCAAAAAAAGAAATCACTAATTTTATTATCGTAAAACTAAACGTTTAAAAATTGGATAACAAAGAATATTTATACATCTTTGCCATTAAAATGTATAAAATGCACACATTTTCAGAGTGTCCCTTAAAATGAAATTTGGACTTTCATTTAGGGACGGAGGGATTAGCAAGTTGTGCAGGTTAAATTGTTTTATTGAAGTCAAAGCAGTAATACATGGTATTTGGTCAACTCAAAACAAATATCCCCATGATGCCCCTTAACCCTACAAAGCAGATGCACCCATGTTTTAGTTCTAAAGGTTTGCATAAGCAAACACTTAAAAAGGAGTAAACATAAACTAAGTACAGAGCCCATGGTTTCAAAAGGCAATGATATCTCAAGCACCTGGTGCTTATACAGCCACCCAGTAAAATGTGAATTCGTTAACAACAATGTTTCATAATTGAACAATGGCTAGAGGGCACTGCCACTAGCGACAGTGCAAACCCACAATCAACATATACTAGCACATACTGCCACTAACACAGTAAACCCATTGTTGGCTTGTGTCATGCTGAGTTATATGCCAAGTGACCGAAAACAAAGTTCATATACATTAAAGATATAATCCAAAAACAAGGCTATACCCTAATCCTTTTCATTGAAGATTAAAATAGGCAATTTAAAGTTGAGAATTTACGAATACAAACATCATCATTGTTGACGGTCAAATTAGGATGTTTTCCAAAATTCAAAAAAACTCGATCTTCTGTTTCTTTGCCCCAATAAATTTCTCAGTCTATCCAAATTTCAATATTATGTTTTTCACCTGCCTAAAAAGAAATGATTAATTCTTAATTTGATACCTTCAGTATGTGAACAGTATGGACTCGAGAGTAGCAGGGAACTGGTCACTCAAGCTATTTCTTAGGAATTGGGCGGAGGTTCAGGATTTGGTTCGGGATAATCAAAACAAAGGCCAGTCACCTGCAATTATTGTGTGTGGAGGGGGGGGGGGAATTCACTTTTGAAGCATGATAATCGTTCTTTCAGGACAAGTTTTATACAAGAGGCTACAACAAATCTGAGTTGCAATTCTATTCATTTTTGCACATTCATGTACATGCCGATGGATATATTAGGGTTCAATAAAAGACTCTGCATGCCAGAGGGCTCCTATACTCAGGAAGCAAGCTACCTTCTTGCATTTATGCATGTTAAGAGGCTTACTTGCTTAATGTATACTTTATGTTGCCTTTTGAATGAAACTATGTGCTTGTACTCCTTTGTCTTCCATGAGCTGGAATGTGTTTACCAAACTCCAAATAGAGTGGAGAGCAGACTTGATCATTCTTATGAAATTAGCAAATAGGTCGTCCGTTCTTTATACAAAGACATTCAGTACTGCAGATGTATTGCTTGAGACTATTGCTTTCCCTTTTACTTGATAATTCTCTTAGTTCATAATTGATTATATTATCTACTTTTTGTGCTAGAAAATAAGTATACAGAGTATATATGTATAAATATGTATATTTCAGTAGCAGATATTAGAGGGAAAAGATTTGAAGACTGGTGAATAACAACATACAATATGCAAGTTATCACAACATAGACAGGGAAAAACTTTAAGAACCAAAATTAGCATGAAGTGCTTCAAAAACACACCTCCCGCTTTATAATAGTAATAAATAATACTCCCTCCGTCCCTAAATGATGTCCAAATTTCATTTAGGGTGGCATGGGCATCCTGAAAATGAGTACTTTTAATACAATTAAATGACAAAGATTCTTAAATATTCTTGTTATCCACTTAAGTGTTGCATGTATAGAATGACTAGTGAAACCAATTTGGTAAAAGAAAAAAATAGGGACAAAGATTTTAAGAAAAAGGACATTCATTTTGGGACCAAAAAAAATTTTGAAAATGGCATTCACTTAGGGACGGAAGGAGCATATGATAGTAATAAATAATACATGTATAGATAGTTAAACAGATACTCTATACATTTCATTTATAATATGAAAATAAATGGGTGAAAATCAGAATTGAATAAAAGAAAAGATGGGTCATCCTACAAACTCAGTGAGTGATAGTGGGAACTCAGAAACTAACCCAAATAACTTTCTCATAAGCTGATGATTCATTCTCCGGCTTACTCACTGCAGATTGCAGTGTCTGGTATAACGGAACGACCGCACCCTGACCAGCAGTCTCAAGGATATTGCAACTACCAAGGATCATCCCTTTCGGCAATCCTTTCTTGTTCATATACTCCTTTAAATTACTGACAATTTTCTCGGTCGGATTTACTGAAACTCCATGAAACTTCTTAAAACCCGTTACATGGATTGTTACCGAGGGAGGCGCTTCCGAACCCATTCACCACAAGTTTCAAATGAGTCCAAAAACTGCTAAAGCACCAACTATCAGAACCAGGAATCTGAGTAACACCTGCAACATATGCCATGCAATCACTTAACAGTCAGATCAAAACAAGTATGAGAAATGTTTCAAATTTCCATGCTTGTAGCCGAATTCGAGCTCAATTCTTATTTCCCTTATTATTATTCTAACACAAATGTGGAAGTTATGCAAACATAAAACAAGATTGTTAGGTGGGGAAAAATTACAAAGAGAAACCAATTAGGATGCAAATTACACCTGCAGCCTTTAAAACTTGTTCTCAATCATTCCGAAGACAATGAATCAAAATTCATTCTTTAGAACTTATTCTCGATCATTCGGAACACAATTAATCAAAATTCATTCTTCTTTAAAACTTATTCATTATCATGCAGAACATAGCTAATCAAAATTCATCAACTACAAGAGTCTAATGCTGATATGACCGACTTTTTTAGGTTTTTTTAATAAAATTCTTAAAGATTCCAACCATTTGACAACAAAGGAGACTGTTACTGATAATTTTCCTAAAGAAACACCAAATAACTACTCCAATTGCAGAAATTAAACAAAACCCATTAAATTCAGGTGCAGATACAAAACAAAGATATCAAAATCCAATCAAATACAAAAACCCACTAAACCCTTTTGACGATCAAAGTAAAAGAAACCCAAATTACATGAAGAATCAGTCAAATCCATAAACAATCAAAAGATGAACAGCAAAATCAGCTAAAATTAAACACATATAAAGCTTAAAACAGAAGTAATTAAAGACCCAATTGGATCGCAAAGATCAAAAAACTCAGAAATCTTGAAATTGAACAGTCAAACAAATTTGACAGGAAAGATTAGCTTTTTCCTAACCTGGAAATCGTGAAAAGAAGGCTCAACTCAACTACCAATCTTATCTCTCTGTCTATATACAGAAGTTGTTTCTTTAAACAAAGACTAAAATAAAACTGATAATGTGATTCGATTAGAAAGAGAAAATAAATCACTGATAAAAGAAATGGGTATTATTGGAAACGTGGCGGTTTGGTGGGGTCATTCACATAAGAACTAAGAAGAATTTGCAGTTTAGCCCAATTGTTTAACATGAGCTTTATTTTCCCTTGAGTGAACTTAATATGACCGTAAACAAGGTCACAATATTTTGAGAAAGGTGGTAAGATTGTTTGAAAAAATATATAAACCAGTCTCATCCGAAAATATATAAAATGGGATTTACACGGAAATTAAAGAAAGAGCGTATAGTGAAATAAGTATTATTAGTATGAAAAATAAAATATAAGAGGGAATATGGGGTAAGAATAGTAAATAAATAGTTATTGTCAGTATAACAAATCAGTCTAATGAATAAAGGATTATTAAAAAAAATCATTTTTGAGAATGCGCCTTTTTATGGAACATTCAAAATGAAATTTTGTGTGTTTTCGAGTGAAATGGAGAGAGTATTATATTGTACTTATCATATAAAAATGTTAAATAAAAGAGGGTCAAATAATATTATACTCCCTCCTTCCTGAACCTATGTGTACACTTTGACTTTTGCACGTAAATTAAGAAAGTGAATAATGGAGTAAGTGTTGTGAGTGTTGTGAGTGTAAAAGTAAAATAGGAGAGAGAATGAGTGGAGTGAATAGTAAATTATAATGATGTTGTGAGTATTAAAATAATGTAGGAGAGAGAATGAGTGGAGGGAATAGTAAAAATTATTTTCCATTTTAGAAAATATGCACGTAAGTTTGGGACGCCCAAAATGGCAAAATGTGCACCTAGGTAGGTATGGGACGGAGGGAGTAATATAAATTTTGTCAAATAAAAGAGTTTGAAAGAAACATAAATAACATTTTTTATATTTTTTTTTTCAAAATTTAATTGTTCCAAAAAGATACTCCCTCCGTTCCGGCCGATTTAGGATTTTTTGAAATGGCACGGGGATTAAGGAAAAGGTAAATGTTGTGAGTGTAATTTAAAAATAGGAGAGAGAATGAGTGGAGGGAATAGTAAATTATAATTGTGTTGTGAGTATTAAAATAATGTAGGAGAGAGAATGAGTGGAGAGAATAGTGATTTAAGGTTTCCATTTTGGGCCGTCCTAAGTCGGGTGGGACGTCCAAAATGGCAAAAAGTCCTAAGTCGATCGAGACGAAGGGAGTATTTGTCAAAAAATCAATGGCTTAGTCATCGTCGTCACTGATAGTAGAGAGTAGAGAGAAGGTGTGTATATCCAAACCGTTTGGTTCATCTTAAATTTTTAGCAAACATATTACTTGGTTCATTTTGCGGCTTGATCATTTGAATAAAAAAGTAAACCAAATCAAATTTAATTTAATTTAATTTAATTTAATTGAACCGAATTTTCAAAAACCATCAAACCATTGTACTAGGCATACATATTTTTGTACATTTTATCTTACCCATCTAATTAACAAAAAAATTGGAAAATAATAACATTCCCACTGGGCCTCATGCCCTCATTTTTTGGGTTTACATTGTTTTTATATTCACAAAATTTAGGAAAAAACGTGTTTCTCCATCATTTACGGAGAAACGGATTTTTCTCACACACAAAAACACAGACACGGTCACAGACTTACTCTCTCTAAAACTCACCCTCTCTCTAGACGCAAATCGTCTTCTTCCTCACCAATACCTCTCCGGCCAAGCCCACCACCTAGCTCTTCCTCTCCCCAAAAAATCAATCGCCGGCGACCCAAACACCAGGCGCAAATGAATGGAGCATCTCGTCGCCGGAGATCAATTCACCCACCAAACCTCAGGTAAGGTCGGACTCAATTAAATTTAATTAATTTTATTACGACTTCACCACCACTATACTAATGCCGCATGTTAACCGTTTTCCACGCGACACCGACTTGCAATCAGACCCCCAAATCAAATTTGGGGTGAAAGAAATCTCACCCATTTGAATTTTCAGACCCTTTTTACCGACAGGGTTGACATATTGTCTGTTATTACAGCGATTATTGATTTTGTTTTGAAGTTCAGTGATTCGGGTTTGGATATGTTGGGTGGATTTGGATATTCAGAACCTTTTGAAAGGATATCCAAAACCTTTTAAAAGGATATCCAGAAATTTATTACATGTTTCTGGATATCATTTTGTAAGTTTCTGGATATCATCTTGTAATTTCTGGATATCATTTTGTAAGTTTCTGGATATCATTTTGTAATTTCTGGATATCATTTTGTAAGTTTCTGGATATCATTTTGTAAATTTCTGGATATCATTTTGTAAGTTTCTGGATATCCAGAACCTTTGAAACTGATATCCAGAACATTTGAAAAAACACGTTTCTCCATAACTTATGGAAAACGCGTTTCTCAGCAGACCTACTCTTTTATATTTTCATTATAACTTTAAATTTATCGTCACAAAAAGATCAATTATTATTAACTTAAAAAATCGTGTTACTAATTTTAAGTAGGATTGGGTTGTTAGGTATAACGATTGTATTTCGTTTATATTATTTATCAATCAATTTTAACTTGGTACATAAAAATATGTAACATTATCAACCGATTAAGTTGGTATACCAACTTAGTTGGTACGGTTGGTACTAGTCTCTACCAAATGTAAAATCAAAATTCAAAAAGTATTACATTATCTTTAAAACAAACCATAACCCACATACAATCCGATCATATAAAGACATTTTGCTTGAATATCCGATCAAATAAAGACATTTTGCTTGAATAGGGAGTCAAATAAAGTGAATTACTACCCAGCAACGATGAATACGGTGACGCTAATGAATCAAAATTAAGGAAAATAAAGAGCAAATACATTTTAGAAAGAGAGAATGTGAAGAAAAGAAAGAAACCCCAAACCCTATCTGTATTCAGTAAAGAACAAGAAAAGATTCAATTGAAGATAACTTTTGTTAGATTCATTAGAAAGATGAAAATTGAGAGAGAGAAGTATGTACCTTCTTACATGCGAAAATCGAAACTGATGGGATGGAAGCAAATCGCCGGGAGGGAGAGAGAGAGAGAGAGAGAGTGACTTGTAAGAATAGAGAAAGTCAACAGTCAAATAAGGAATAGAAGGAAATTTTATTATATACTCCCTCCGTCCCAGCGAAAGAGTCGGTAAATTTGTCCGACACGCAAAATAAGAAATGTGATGTAGGAAAGAGAAAAAATTTAAATGTTGTGAGTATGAAAAATTAAATAGGAGAGAGAATGAGTGGGAGGTGATGTAAGAAAGATAATGTTGTGAGTGTAAAAGTAAAGTAGGAGAGAGAATGAGTGGAGAGAATAGTGATTTAAGGTTTCCTTTTTGGGAAAGTGGCTTTTTAAATGGGACGCCCAAAAAGGAAATAAATGGCTCTTTCGCTGGGACGGAGGGAGTATATATACATACATATTTAATATTTATATGAGATTTAATATTTTTAAAAATTATAATTGGTACTTAATATACCAATCAACATTAAAACTATGTACCGTATACTAAACCAATTATACAGAATTGATATGATACTATCGTACTAATATTTCGATATATCGATTTTCATATACCAATTATAATTGATACGTTTAGTAGATAAATTAGCTGATCCATATTTAATTTTTTTGCCGGCCCTAATTTAAAGAATCCATTGATTGCAATTTAGATTAGATAGTCATTGAACCTAGCCATAAAATTGAAATGTGAACAGACCCGTTTTACGTTGTTCGACTAGATTCCAAAATTCAATTATTCTTTTTGACTAAAATTTTCATTCCAAACTTCAATATACATATAACTAACGGGTGAATTTTATTTGCAAGGCATGAAAAATGCAAGGCACATGAAAATAACGAAAATGTCCATTTATATATAATTTTTTTTTTTTCATTCCTCTCATTCCCTCCAACGTTCAAGCTTCTCTTCTCTCTCTCGTACACACGAAGGACGAACGAACGACGCTACAACAATGGTGAAGATGAAAATTCTGGCAGTTAAGTCCGGCGCTTCCGCCGCTGCTACCACCGCTGCCATGGCCGCCGGAACATTATCTACCACGGTGCCTGTAAAGAAGGTAATCCCTCCCTCCCTGGCCTCGATTTTATGGAGTTTAGGTCAAAGAGTACTAGTATCATTATTATTCAAAAATTAATAAAATGAGATGTTATGAACTGGGTTTGAATGTGTTGTTTCCATTGATGAAGATGAACTGGATTTGAAATTGTATTGCGAAATATGTTTCTGGAATGTGATTGTTTCGTATAATTTTACACGTGCTATTTCACAACATTTCGTGTAAAATTATACGAACTGGTTCCAAGATTTTCGTGTATAGTCACACGAAACACAATGAACAATGTTTAGGTTGTTTCGTATGCCTATACACGAAACTGGTCCTTCTATCTCGTATGAAATTACACGAAATCGTTCTTAGCAATTCGTGTATAGGCATACGAAATGAACTAAACATTATTCCATTGTGTTTCGTATGCCTATACACGAAATGATTCCATATGATTCGTATGAATATACACGAAATAATTCAGTACAATTCGTGTATAGGCACACGAAATGTGATCTGTGAACTGAAAATAGAACCAAAAATTGTAGATTGATGATTTGTTGTAGATTGTTTTTATCACTGTTGTATTTAACTATCTTATTAAAAAAAATTGTAGGGACGTGAACGTATGCGCGTCTAACAGGGAAGAGGAAGGCCGAGGAGCGACAACGAAATCTCCCGTACGCAGCAAAAAGAAACATGACAGGCATGATTTGGTTGATGAGAGTTCTGAGGATGATGATGAGACGGGTATTCCCGAGGAGGTCTCAGTTTCTGACTCTGATGAGAAGGAGGAGGAGGAGGAGGGGGAGGGGAGGAGGAGGCGAGGAGGAGGGAGAGGCGGAGGAGGAGGCGGCGGCGGAGGAGGAGGCGGCGGAGGAGGAGGAGGAGGCGGAGGCGGAGAGACGTGATGTTAGACCATTGAGGCATAGGAGGAGGAGGGGTCAGGATGTGGCTAGAGGGCAGGGACGGAGGAGGAGGCAGGGTGCGGGTGCGGGTGCGGGTGCGGGTGCGGGTGAGGAGGAGCCACCATCATGGCAGATTGTGAGCGACCCAGGTGGCGGCCCCGAGGTTTGTGATTTGTTATACGGGTTCGGTCATCACCGAGCCCGAGAGATTTGGGGCAACCCCACTAGCCAGTCGGTGGTGAAGTTCCATACCAGACGGCATCTCGATAGGTAAGCTATTTGTTTACAAAAATAAACTTTGACGAAACATTTGTTTTAATGTAATCATTATTGTGAAATTCTAAAAATTGTTATTGATAAATCTTTAAACAGGTTCTCGCGTGATAGACTGGCCGAGGATGATCGAGCATGGTTGACTGCAGTCGATGCTACGGGTATCCATCACCTGCATGATACCACCATTCGCCGGACTAGCTCGGCGCTGCTGACGGCATTTGTGGAACGGTGGTCTCCTGAGACTAACACGTTTCACATGCCGTGGGGGGAGATGACGATTACGATGCATGACGTCACTCATATTCTAGGTATATTGTTGTTATATTTTTCATTTTCAATATGTAGAGCTTTGGTTGACTGCATTTGACATATTCTTCATTTACAATTTATAGGTGTCAGCTGTACGGGTTTTCCTGTTAGGACGGCGGATCCAGAGCCTGACCTACGCCAGATACAGAGACACCTCATCGGTGTACGAGGGCACGTCCTACACATTACGTGAGCTCCGTCTTGCCTTTGAGGCCCGTTCGAGACATGTCAGATGACCGGCGTGCATCCACTTATCTCCTGTTCCTCTTGGGTTGCACGCTGTTTGTGGACAAGAGTCAGGATAAGATGCCTGCAGCTTATCTTTCCCTGTGCATGGATCTTCAGAGATTTGGGCGTCTCGCCTGGGGATCAGCTGCTTTGGCGTACATCTATCGCGAGTTGGGGAAGGCGTCCAGATCCGGATGCGCTCAGATGGGAGGCTGTTCGACTCTCCTAGAGGTAATATTTAATATTTATTTATTACTCCTTTTTTTCCCTAAACAGATGTCTTTTTTGACATATTTCTAAAATACTTTTCAGGCCTGGATATACGAGTACTTCCCGAACTTCCGGCGACTTTTGAGCCCGGATTGGCAGGAGGGGCAGCCCAGAGCCCGGAGATGGTCACGCACTGATAGAGCTGGCGGGGAGATGGAGCATCTGCTCGAGTTTCAGCGCACCCTAGACAGGATGCCTGTTGAGAGGGTGAGCTTTTTATATTTAAATTGTTATACTCCCTCCGTCCCATTGAAAGTATTATGTTCATGTTTGCTAACAAAGTGAGTTATAGGTATGTTGGACGCCTTATGGTACCGGGGTGGATGCGCTTTTACCGGTTTCATACTTCAGAGGTGTTATACGCTTCTTAGACATCACCGAGGCGTATATGCCTGACCGGGTGACCAGGCAGTTCGCGATCCAGCAGAGGATCCCTAGGATGTCCCCCTTGCCTATCTCGACGTGCATTTTGATAGCCGGTCAGAAGGGGTACAAGAAGGTGTATGGCGATCGTGATGATGTTTGGGACGAGTGGATGGAGTACAACATGGAGGCTTACGATCCAGTTCGTCGTTTGGGGCCATCAGTGACTACATCTCCTCCAGTGACTCCAGACTATATGGAGTGGTTTCGAGCTAGGAGTCATGTTCGGATTAGTAATCTGATACATGAGCCCGCAGCTGACATTCCACATCATCATGGTCATCGAGCCACTACCCGCGATCAGAGATAGGCTACTTCCATTGCTCACGGATGACCGGCTACTTGATGACCTCAGAGCTACCATTGTGCAGGTGCACGAGAGTTTAGGATATCACATTTAGTGTCTATCGGTTTAGGATGAGTTTGGGATGATGTGTGGATTATGTACACTGTATTATTTTTGGATTATATATTTTGATGTATTTTTGGATTATATTTTTTTATGTATGGATTATGTACACTGTATGGATTATATATTTTGATGTATTTTTTGTGAATTTATTTTCACAACTGCTTTCCATATGTTGTCCAAGGTAAATTTTTGTGAATTTTTTTTCAATGTATTTTTTACTCTGTTCTGTACATACAGTCTGTTCAGACATCATTTCGTGTGGTTATACACGAAATGATTCCTATAGTTTCGTGTATTTTCATACGAACTACTTGTTAATATTTCGTATAAAACTACACGAAAAGTGATATATAATTTTAAGCCTATATTTCGTGTGGTTATACACGAAACAATGTCTATAGTTTCGTGTATACTCATACGAAATATATGCAATCTTTTTTTAACTCAATTTCCATTTGGATTTTGAGGAAACTCATGTAGATGAAAAACATTTTAAATGTCATTTAGAATCTAGAAAAAAATTAAAAAAAAATAAACGATGTAGCCGTATACCATTTTTGGCAAGATCGGGACACAGAAAACCCTAAAAACCCTAAATAATGGCAAATATTTGTAACTCAATATCCATTTGGATTTTGAGGAAATTCATGTAGATGAAAAACATTTTAAATTTCATTTAGAATCTATAAAAAAATTAAAAAAAAATAAACGAGGTAGCCGTATACCATTTTTGGCAAGATCGGGACACAGAAAACCCTAAACACCCTAAATAATGGCAAATATTTGTAACTCAATATCCATTTGGATTTTGAGGAAACTCATGTAGATGAAAAACATTTTAAATGTCATTTAGAATCTAGAAAAAAATTAAAAAAAAATAAACGAGGTAGTCGTATACCATTTTTGGCAAGATCGGGACACAGAAAACCCTAAACACCCTAAATAATGGCAAAAATTTGTAACTCAATATCCATTTGGATTTTGAGGAAACTCATGTAGATGAAAATCATTTTAAATGTCATTTAGAATCTAGAAAAAAATTAAAAAAAAATAAACGAGGTAGGCGTATACCATTTTTGGAAAGATCGGGACACAGAAAATCCTAAAAACCCTAAATAATGGCAAATATTTGTAACTCAATATCCATTTGGATTTTGAGGAAACTCATGTAGATGAAAAACATTTTAAATGTCATTTAGAATCTAGAAAAAAATAAAAAAAAATAAACGAGGTAGCCGTATACCATTTTTGGCAAGATTGGGACACAGAAAACCCTAAACACCCTAAATAATGGCAAAAATTTGTAACTCAATATCCATTTGGATTTTGAGGAAACTCATGTAGATGAAAAATATTTTAAATGTCATTTAGAATCTAGAAAAAAATTAAAAAAAATAAACGAGGTAGCCGTATACCATTTTTGGCAAGATCGGGACACAGAAAACCCTAAAAACTCTAAATAATGGCAAATATTTGTAACTCAATCTCCATTTGGATTTTGAGGAAACTCATGTAGATGAAAAACATTTTAAATGTCATCTAGAATCTAGAAAAAAATTAAAAAAAAATAAATAGATGAAATATATTGCTCAAATTAATTTCGTATGACAATACACGAATTATTGCTTCATATTTCGTGTGTTATTATACGAAAACCTCTTTAGGATTTCGTGTATTATGACACGACAATGCGGAGTTTGTTTCGTGTATTTATACACGAAACGAGTTAAACCAGGAGCTATATTAAACGCCGTCAATCATATTTTCGTCCCAGCAGCTATTACGAAACGCAACCAGCAGCGTTAAACCAGCAGCCCCATTCACCATTCAATAACACACATTATCCAAGTTCTTACAATCATATTATGGATTCCTCACATTGTTTCGATGATATTAACCTTGATGATATAGAATTTATCTTTGAATAAGAAGATGAAAGGGCACCAAATCAAGATTCTCCACAACCTTCATCACCTTCTCCGCATCAAAATCAAAATTCAAGCTCCAATGAAGTAAGTTCATATGCTACTATCTTATCTTTGTCATATGTGGATTCTATTGACAATGTTCCATATACACATTAGAATAAAAATGCAATCTTGAAATACACATTCGAATAAAAATCCAATCTTGAAATTTTTGCTTGATTAGTTATTTATGCAACTATAATTTGCAGGGTCAATATCCGGATTTGAGTGATCAATTCACGACATCACAATTATTTGAAAATAGAGATGAACTTCTAAAACACGTACGGAGTATTGCGGCCCTTCAAAATATAACACTTGTTATACAAGATTCGAGAAAGACTAGTGGGAATATCCAAGGCTACGCAAAGATTATACTCCCTCCGTCCCAGACCATGGGTATATGGGATGAATTTCACGCTTTTTAAGAAATTTTTTAAAAATGAATAAAAGTTAAATGTCAAATAGGGAATAGTAGTTAAATGTGTGGTAGAGAATAGGAGAGAGAATGTAAAAGTTAAATATGTGGTAGGGAATAGGAGAGAGAATGTAAAAGTTATAAATATTTAATAGGAGAGAGAATAAGTGAGAGGAATAGTAGTTAAATGCGCATGATATGAGAGAGAATGTATAAGGGTATAATGAATGGTTTTTTTTGTAAATATATGGAGATGATAAGGGTATAAATATATTCAAAAACTTGCCATTTATGGAAATGAACCCTTGGTCTGGGACGGATCAAAAGGGAAAGATACCCTTGATCTGGGACAGAGGGAGTATGTCATTTTGGTGGCAAGTATAGGCCTGGCAAATCTAAAAATCAGAGGCTAACTAGCAGCAAGAGGATTGGGTGCAAGTTTGAACTTCGGGCCAAAGATATGGGTGCTGGGTTATGGGGTTATGTTGTCAAGCATGGTTCTCATAATCATGACTTTCCAACGTATCCGGAAGGTCATCCGCTCGGGAAATTGTCACAAGATGAGTATGAGGAGGTGTGTACCGCAAGTCAATCGTCCATGCGTCCGAATAACATTCTCACAATGTTAAAGAAGAAGGATAAGAAGAATGTGAGTACTCAGACACACGTCCATAATGCCATCGTGAAGTTCAAAGCAAGGGAACGAGCAGGGAGATCACCGCTGCAACAATTCATGAAATTACTCGACGATAAGCAATATATTGTATTTACGAGGAAAGCCAAGGACAGTGACATCATCGGCGATGTATTCTTCTCTCACCCACTAGCATCGCATATGCTCAACTGCTTTCCATACGTAGTCCAAGGTAAATTTTTGTGAATTTTTTTTCAATGTGTTTTTTACTCTGTTCTGTACATACAGTCTGTGAGTTGACTTCATTTCGTGTGGTTATACACGAAATTTTGCCTACAAGTTCGTGTATTTTTATACGAAACATATGTTCATATTTCGTATAAAACTACACGAAAAGGATATATAATTTTAAGACTATATTTCGTGTGGTCATACACGAAATGGTATCATTTATGTCGTGTAAAAATACACGATATAAAATGTACAATTTCGTATATAAGTACACGAAATGTAATTCTGTGACTGTTGTCTGACTCTGTTTCTCTTTAAAATCCTACTAGGTGATTGCACTTACAACACCAACTGCTATGGACTGCCATTCCTACATATTTTGGGATTTACTTCCACGGGGAAGAATTTCACAATTGCATATGCGTTTCTCCAAAATGAGAAGACCGATAATTTTGCATGGGCACTCAAGAATTTGCGTAGTCTTTTTCATCCTCCCAACATGCCAACAGTTTTCTTCACTGATCGAGACTTGGCTTTCATTAATGCTGTCCAAGCAGAATTTCCCGAGACCGCACATCATTTGTGTCGAAGGCATATAGAAGTCAATGTTCGAAAGAGGGCGTTGGCTCATACTGGGAACCCGGAATTCGCAAAAGCATTCATGAATAAATTCAATGCAGCAATATCAGCCGCTACTTCCGGAGAATGGAACACCCGTTGGCAACGGTTTTCTAAACGTTTTGCTGCTTATCCTGCTTTATTGAGCTATCTCCGCGATACATGGATTACTCCATACTCTCAAAATATTCTGTCCATGCATACGGATACGTTGCTACACTTCGGAACCCACACCACGAACAGATCTGAGAGTGAGCATAGCAGGTTGAAGCATGCGTTGGGAAGTACTTCTTCTACTTTTGACACAATTTTCAAAGTTGCTCACGAGATCATGGAAATTCAAATAATAAAAATCAAAGCTAGCATGGAGATGGCAAAGAGCAGAATTCCAGTTGATATGAAGACTTGTAATCTTTATCAGGACATATTGGGGCGAGTGTCAAATGTAGCCTTGGACATCATCAAAAAAGAGCGGTCTCGTAGTGGGGATAATGTCATGGATCCCTCAGAATGTGGGTGTTATGTTAGGCGAACACATGGACTTCCATGCAGTCACGAGATTGCACGCATACAGAGCTCTGGGGGACGGATTGGGTTGTTTTCGATTCAAGCTTTTTGGAAGAAGTTGGACATTGAGCAGTCTTGTCCAACTAGGTCTTCGATCAATGAAAATTCTTTTGTAGCTGTGTGGAACGAAGTACGTAACGCACTGAACCGATCAAGAGAAAGTTATTCCAAACGATAAATGAAGAGCTACATCCACAAACCAGAGATGCTTCTGAGCCACCTCATATTTCAAAGGCAAATAAACCCCGGACCGCCAGTTCGAGAATACTTTCAGATTGGGAGCATACAGACAGATATTTTGGAGTCCCCACTACACCACCCTCCCTTTGGCGGCGAGTCTAGATCTACATTCATTGCATCAACCCAATCGGGTATGATGTCGTGGGACTCAAACTCTTTGAAGTCCACGCCCAATCCGAAAGTAGGTTCAAACACTACACCATCTAGCCCTACTACTCCTACGTCTCTTCCACCACTAGCTTCTTCAACTCGTGGGAGAGGACGAGGTCGGGGACGAGGACGGGGACGGGGTCGGAGTCAGGGTCGGGGTCGTGGAAAGGGAAATGGACAAGTCACTAGTCTACATACTTACGGGTATACTATGTCATTTATGCCTTTCATGGTCCCATTTATTGAAGGCATCACGAGATGTGAGGGTGATGGACATTGTGGCTATAGAGCCGTAGGCTGCGCAGATATACGGAGATGAGGACATGTGGCCTCAAGTCCGCACGCATTGTTGCCTTGAGCTGCATAGTCGACGCGAGCTTTATCGAGAGTTATATCTTGGACTAGTATGGACGAGCTCTACGGTCGCATTGCTTACTATTCCTCCCCGGCTCCCGAGTATTATTATATGACCCTCCCGAGCTAGGGCACATCATTGCCACGAGGTATAATATGGTGTTCATCTCGTACACGCTAACCAGTGGCTTCACATGCCTTCCGGTGACTGTACCACAAGGAGTAGGACCACCCACAGACACACTTGTGCTTGGACACATTGGAAACCATTTTATATTGCTGCACATGTTAGATAATGATTACACAATGCCATCGCCAGCGTTATATTGGGAGGCTCATCGTGATGCAAGCGCAAGTAACTTGGTCATGCCATACAGAGCTCGGATAGAGACATTCAACCGACTCTCAATTGCGTCGAACGAAGAAAGAGTTTCAAGAAATAGGCCATAGTATGAGTGTATCATTTGACTTATTGAGCCTTTTTTATTTGTATGTATGAATCATTAAAAACTGTTTGGAAGTTTGGATTTGTGATGTGAAATATGGCAAAGTATACCATTTTTTATGATTTTTTTTTTCAATAAAGCTGTATTGGTCTTTGAATTTTTCCAGTTTTTATGTTTGGAAGTATGAATTATTAAGACTGTCAGATATGTTTCGTATGAAACTACACGAAATATTTGTTAATATTTCGTGTGAATATACACGAAATAACTCAATACATTTCGTATATTTATATACGAAACGTATTTGACAATGTCGTGTAAAATTACACGAAACGTTCGCGTACGGGAGGGCAATTTTGTCCATTTTCCGTGCCTTGCAAATAGTGTGCCTTGCAAATAACCGTCCCCCATATAACGTGAGTTCTATTATTAGTTATTACCTTGTATGATTAAATCTAAAGCTTAGCTTGTTGTGCGGAAAAATCGTAGAAAAAATGACGGAAATTTAAAAAGACTTTTTCAAGAAATTAACTGAAAATAATTAAAACCTAAAATAAAAATGGTATGTGGAAAGTCGAGCCTTGGACACAATCTCCGTCGGTTACTGTCAATCTTCTCGTAAAATGCAACGACTTTAACTGTCGTTATTAGAAGCACTCCAAATTAACGACTTCGACGAACAAATCTGAATGTTTGAAACTTCTGAACTTGAAATGAATTTTATGCTTCAATATGCTTTCTTTCTAATTTGCTATTAAATGTTTGATGACTGAATGAATTTATCAAACATGCGAGGTCCTTTTATAGTTTTTCAAGAGTTGTGGTGCATTTTAGGGAATAGACACAATTCAGATCGGATGGATGTTAACCGTCCGATCTGATCCTGATCAAGGCACCAGATTGAATGGAGCGACCCACACCCATTCGAGAAGACGCGGATCCTCCATCTGAACCGACCCATGTCCATTCGAATGGACACATCCGCCCAGCACATACCCGTTCGGCCCATTGCACCTATGGACCACTAGGTTGCATGGTTAGGAGGATAACTCTTAATTGTTACCTCCTTGAAGCTGATGAGTTTAAAAACTCTCATAATTTGTGCTTTTTAGGTAATGTGATACTCCCTCCGTCCCAGCCCACTGTAAACTAAAAAAAATGGCACACCAATTAAGGAATATTATTAAGATAATGAAAATGTGTGGTAGAAAATGAAGAGAGAGAATGAGTGGAGTAAATAGTAGGTTGGTTGAATAAATTGTGTGGTGGAGAATGAGTGGAGTTAATGAGTGGGTGGGGTAGGGAGAATATAAAATATTAAAGGACATTCCATTTATGGCAGTTTACACTGGGCTGGGACGAACCAAAAGGGAAATAAGTTTACACTGGGCTGGGACGGAGGGAGTATATGACTTTCCACAATCACAAACTTTTCATAAATCCATTTCCAATTGCATACTTTGAGCATTAATTTTGTATTCATCACAATTTGGTTTTGAAAAGATAAATACATCACATTAATCTACTCCAAATGTAAATTACAAATATGCGATTTATTTTCATTTACACAAAATGAAATTACATTTAATTTTTAGTCAAATATTGGTCAAATCTAATATTTGGAACCAAATTTCAACAATCCCCCACTTGAATGACAATTAATGCATGTATGCAGATTCGTTCAAAAGTTCCGGTGAACTATTATTGCATCGGGATAGGTAGCTTATGGCCTTAAACCTTCCCTAGTAAAATACTATCGGATATACTAGCCATTTAGTAACGCGATTCTTTGAACTAGTGACTGTATAATGTATATCAAGACAATAGTACTAACACAATAATAACTCTAACACTATTTGTTCTCACATTGTGTCCCTTTCGGCCCTGGACAGTATCTCATTCATAAGTGTTTATTTAGAAGCGGTCTTATTACTTCTCACTTATATAGGTGATTCTACTATAAAGAGTATCCTGCTGTACTCCACCAATTAGGTATAAGAATCATTAAAAGTTTTCTCAACTTAACCTCACTACTGTTGCATGTACATACACTTGTATGTTCTAGGAATGGGTATGAAACAGGTTCCAAGTGTTTCTACCGAACATCATAACTTAGTTTTCTCATTGAACCAATGTTTTGAGATCTTCAATCCTCAAGGTTGAGTGTCCACTATAAGTTCTTTTGTTCTAAATTTTAAACCCATTACCCTTAACAGTTTATACAGTTGATCTCTATTTATACATTTCGTAAACGGATCCGCTATGTTATCATTTAACTTCACATAGTCAATCGTGATAACACCATCTTTGATCAATTGTCTGATGGAATTATGTCTACGACGAATATGTCTAGACTTACCATTGTACATACTGCTCTGTGCCCTTCCTATTGGTTATTGACTATCACAATGTATTAGTACAGCGGGCACATGCTTATTCCAACAAGGAATATCCTCCAAGAAGTTCTTAAGCCATTATGCTTCTTCTCCAGATTTATCTAAAGCTATAAACTCAGATGGCATCGTGGATCTGGCTATACACGTTTGTTTAGAGGATTTTCATGACACTGCTCCTCCACCTAGTGTGAATACATAACCACTTGTAGACTTGGAGTCTTTCGTGTCAGATATTCAATTGGCATCACAATATCCTTCTAATACTGTTGGATATCTTTTATAAAGTGTCCCATGTTTCAATTTATACTTTAAGTATCTCAATACTGTCAATAGAGCCTTCCAATGGTCTGCACTTGGATTACTAGTGAACCTACTTAGTTTTCTCACTGAATATGCAATGCCTGAACGTGTACAATTTTTTAAGTACATCAGACTGCCAATTATTATTGCATATTCCAATTGAGAAATCGGTTCCCCTCTATTATTAGCTAAGTGTAGAGTTAAGTCTACCGGCGTCTTAGCGGGAGGGCTATCAATGTCATCGAACTTTCGAAGTACATTCTCTAGATATTGGGATTGTGACAGGACTATCCCTTCTGATATTCTAGAAATTTTTATTCTTAATATAACATCAGCTAATCTCATGTCCTTCATGTCAAAATGCTTTTTTAACATGCCTTTAGTATTCATGATCAATTCATGATTACTTTCCATTATCAACATGTCGTCTACATAAAGACAGATAATTACAAATGATTCAGATGTTCCTTTAATGTAGACACACTTGTCATATTCATTTATCTTGAATCCATTTGACAAAATTGTTCGGTCAAACTTCTCATGCCATTGTTTAGGTGTTTGTGTTAGTCCATGCAAAGACTTTAAAAGTTTACACACCTTCTGTTCTTTACCAGGAACTACAAATCCTTCAAGTTGTTCCATGTAAATTTCCTTATCTAGCTCTCCATTCAAGAAGGTTGTTTATCCATCTGGTGTATCTCAAGGTAATGCATTGCAGCGATCGCAATGAGAACGAGTATGGATGTGATCCTTGTGACAGGGGAATATGTATCGAAGAAATCGTATCCCTCCTTCTGTCTAAACCCTTTAGCTACCAGTCGGGCTTTGTACCTATCTATAGATCCATCTGCCTTATACTTCCTTTTAAGGATCCACTTGCGACCCAACGGTTTGCATCCTGGAGGGAGATCAACTAACTCCTAATTATTATTATGCATAATGAACTCTATTTCACTATTAATTGCTTCTTTACAGGACGGACTATCCGGACCAGATAAAGCTTCTTTAACAGTAGCCGGTTCGTTTTCTAACTTATATGATAGAAAATCAGGACCAAAAGACTTTTCCACTCTTGCCCTCTTACTACGTCTAGGTCCGTCATCTTCTTCTTGAGATGGACCATTTGTAGCTTCATAAGTTCTCTTATTAGAACTTGAATCTTTATTTTCCTTCGCAGGAAATATATTCTCAAAGAATGATGCATTCATTGATTCTATCTTCATTCCTTAATTCATATCAGGAATGTTCCATTTGTGCACTATAAACCGATAGACACTGCTATTGCTCGCATATCCAATGAAAATGCAGTCTATTGATTCCTTTCTTAGGTATCTTATTAAGAATGTAGTTGGAAGAGAGTATGGCTTCACCCCACAAGTTGTCGGGTAAGCCAGAGCATATTAACATTGCATTCATCGTCTCGTTAAAAGTATGATTCTTGCGTTCAGCTACTCCGTTAGATTGAGCTGTATATGGAGCCGTCATTTGATGAATAATGCCAAATTCCCATCATATATCTTCAAATGGCGCTACATATTCTCCTCCTCTATCGCTTTGAATCTTCTTAATCTTTACATTAAGTTGATTCTCAACTTCCTTCTTATAATTCTGGAAAGCTTTCAAGGCTTCATCCTTACTTTTCAATATATACAAATAATAATATCTATTGCAATCGTCTATAAAAGTAATGAAATACTCTTTCCCACCTCGAGTTTGCACATACTTTAGATCACATATATCTGTGTGAACTAATTCAAGAGGTATAATGAGTAAAATGATGACTTAGTCATCTTCGCTTCAACGCAAATTTCACACTTGCCAGTTGAACATACCCCGTATGAAAATTTGAGTTTTAGGTTTTAGAAAATGGGACGAGAGATATGTAAAAGTGCAAGAAAGGAGTCGCCACGCCATGTTTTAAAAGGTACACTTTGAAAAACCTTTTGAAATCAGAGAGAGGGTTCGGGGGTCAGGTTACGTGTTGGGAAGAACCGAGAGTTCACCCAACACGCCTCGTAAACGAGTCTTCTATAAAATAACATCCAAATCATTCAAATGTGTGTGTAAATGTGTGAGACAATATATGATAAATGTGCTTTGCTTTTATTGATAAATCGAGAGAGAAACAACTTGTGAGCCACTTGATGCGGGGGGCCACGTCCCGATTACAATGCTTGAACAAATTACAACTAAAAATGAAGCTGCTGCAGATTGGCTACTTGTGTCGCACGACTCAGGACATGGCATGGCCAAGTCTATCGCGTGACACATCCAGCCAACTTGCAGAGCTTTACAAAGTTGAATTTGCAGAATCAACCAAAGAACAACAATATCAAATTACATCAGGAATTGATCTCAGAGGGCACAAAAGTTAACAAACAACATTCAAGAGGATGTGGATATGAGAGATCCACACTCTCTTGATGAACATGCACAATTATATCAAACTCATCTTATAAACCAAGCAATAACATGAAACATGTAATGATCTACATAATTAGAGGTTTAAACAGAGAGATTGCGGTCAAACATCATTAGCAGCTTGTGCATGGAAAATATACATAGATTGCATAAATGAACATAAAATAGAGAGATGTAGGGAGAGAGGATCGTTACCCTTGTAGATCCTTAATCCTTATACCATATTAAGTATAAGGACCTTCAATTCAACTTCAGGAGCTGGATTCAAACTCAGGAACTATGGAGGATTGGATCCTCAATGTGTGTGTAAGTGTATAGAGAAGAGCTTGAGTGGTTTGTGAGGATGTGTCAATTAAGAAAGAATTTGGTGTGTGTTTTGAGTATGAATGAGGTTCTGGAGAGATTTTTGCAGAGTGACCTTAGGGAGGCTGGAAGGGATCCCAAAATGAGAGGTGCATGGTGTAGACACCCCATTCTGAACCAATAAATTCATGATTACACTACTCTTCGTCTCTCTTTTGTGTTTTGATGAAAGCATATCAGTTTCGGCATGTTTCGTTAAGTTTCTAACTAACCTCGTTAGTTTTGGGCCCTAGCGACTAACGGAATAAGCGAAGAGGACAAAATAGTCAAATGACTAGTTATCTCGCGCGAATAGCGTGTCTCGCGCGAGATATCCCCTCGACAGGATGTGCAGAAATCGCTCTCCTTCTCCGTTTCAAACTCTTTTCTTGATAAAATCTTATCCCATCCGGTCATTCAATAGAATTTGAGTTCTGGAAGCTTCCTAGGAGTGTTTTACCTCTCCACCTCTACCTCTTAAACCCCTATAAATACTTGGTGACTTCCCTTTGTTTGAGAGGTCGATTTTCCACACAACACACACAATTTGTTGGTTTCTCTCCACGAAAGATTCCTTCAAATCACTCACAAAACCTCCCTAAAATCACCTAAAGTTTGTTTATCAACCTTGTTGATCAACAAACATCAAAGCCAGAATCAAGGATTGAGGCGAAGCTCTGTCCGCATTACTTCTCGACCAAGAAAACATCTTAGAACCACGTTCTAAATCAAATACTCCTCAAACGCTAGGTAAATTCCTATACTTTTATTCTTCTTCTTCTCAATCTCTCTATTGACTTTTAGAGTGGTGTAATCCCATCAAAAGAATTGGCCTAGAGTCCCTTCAATCGATGAAGGCGATCTCGAAGCATACAATCCGACATTCCTAATCAAGAAATTGATTAGGGTTTTCTTATTTTATTGTTAAAAATAAAAGATTGATAATACTCAATTGGCAAGACCGATCTTCGGATCGGGTGGAATGGATGCTCCTCGACCTACCCATTCCATAACTTAACCCCCGAACCCTCAAGTCTCTTTAAAATCAAAAAGGTTTTTCTTATTGTTTTCCTAAATAAATAATAAGTGGCGACTCTGTTATTTAAAAATTCACGCATCGCTACAGTGGCGACTCTGCTGGGGACAATTAATTAAGAGGGTTAGACTTGCGTTACAATTGAGTATTATCAATCTTTTTATTTTTCTGTAAAAATTTAATTTTTCTGAATTTTTTGGAATTTTTATGTACTGTTTTCGTCAAAAAAATATTTACTGTGTGAATACATGTCCCGCGCGAGATATACTTATTTTGTGCGAGATTGCCGTACGATTTTCAAAAACAAAAGATTCTTCCTGTGTGTTGGCTGCGGCATTAAAAAAAGGGGGAAATAAAGAGGTTAGGTCATTTGACTTTTTTACAAAAGTTGACAGCATGAAAAAAAAAAAGGGATAAGGACTAGACACAGTTGACCTTTTGACCGCACAAAGACAGAAACAAATAACCCTTGGCCTTGGTTGACTTTTTTTTACAAAATTTGACCATGCAAAAAAAAAAAAAAAAAAACAGTAACATAAATTTTCAAAAAATTCTGGAAAAATCAAAATAATTGTTATTATTCTATTTTGCATGTATTAATTTTATTTTGCAGAGTAGAATAATTTTAATTACTCGAACTATATAACTGCGTGCGATTGAATTATTTTAATTTTACCGGTCATCGGTTGACTCGGGCTTTGTAACAAATTAGTTTATTTATTCTCTCGCTCCCTCTCTCTTTTTGTGGAACTACGACGGCCTGAGTCTCCCTAATTTGGGGGAAACGTAGGCAACCACTTGGTGCGGCCACTATCTGTTTTTCTTTTAGTTTTCAAAAATAAAACTTTCTATTTTACTCTATCACCTAGATTGACTCTCACACACGCGCACTCATATATAACTGTCATTACACTACATACCCTGATTAACCCGGGACCCACACTAAGGACGGATGACGGTAACCACCTAGTCGCCGGTCTCTCCGAAGTTGGATCATCCCACTCCGCGTATTCAATCCATCTAGATTGTCATATCGCGGGGAGCCTAGCCTTCCAGCCCTGCATCGCCACATATCATGTAGATTGACTTTTTAGGACACTCCGTGACCGGTCGGTTTGATCTTGGAGTCCTTGTAATCCCTTGTCAAGATCGTTTTGTGAAATAATCCATGGAAAAGAAATCAAAAAATTGTCGCTTCGAAATTGTCCCTTCGAAAATGTCCCTATGATTGTCCCTTCGGATTTTCCCCTAAAAGAGAAGAATTTCTCACCAAACTTATTGCACAAAACTTGATGTTACTTGAGATTACTCCGACCCCTAGGTCTTTAGGTTTGGTTTTCGAATGTTAGAAACCCCTAAAACGGATTTTCCGTCCGATCAAAATTAGGATTAAAATCAGAAAAAATGTGACTTTCCGTGGCATTGTCTCGCGCGAGACTTCTTGTCCCGTGCGAGATAAGCGTTCGGTCTTTTCGTGTTTTGGCCAAAACCTTCAAACCTTCAAAGCCTTCATTCACCCTATTCAGCCGACTTGTTGGGACTCGATCATGGTTTAACATGGTTGCTACACTTCTAGGTTCATCACCAAAGTTCATCATCAAGGAAACTAGTTCTGTCACAATGGCTGATTCTCCTCCCAACACTCAGCTACACAAGAGATCGATGCTCTAAAGGCCCGTCTAGAAGGGGAAGTGAATCAAATGGTCGGAGTGCATGCTCATGTCTTATTTACCCACTTCCAACGACAAATGGAGGGACAATTTCAAACTCGCCTACGAGCCCAAGGCGATTACTATAAGGAAGAGGTTGAAACACTTCAAACCATTCTACAAGTACAAAAGGAATACTACGAAGAAGAAATCAAAGCACTTCGTACCCGCCTACAAGCTTAAGAGGAATATTGGGATCATGCCTACATTAATAGGTTCAATCACTCCAACGCCGACAAATACCCTACTACTCCTCCTCCCAAGAAGAAAAGGAAGGAGAGATACTATGACAAACTCGAAGGAATCACTCAAGAGGGTCTCCTTGACACCCTCGTGAAAGAAGGAAAGATTCGAACAAGAGAAGGTGTTCCTCCCAAGGATGTGGGTCCGAATCATGCTCATCACTTATTCTGCAAGTACCACAACTTCACCGGCCACTACACCAACTCTTGCCACCACTTGAAGGACATCATCCAAGACCTCTTTGACAACGGAGATTTAGAACATCCCAACGTCATCACCAATCCTTTCCCTCGTACTCCATGAAGAAGATGAAGCTCCAAGAAGAAAGCTGCACTTACCACTTTGAAGCTACAACTACCCTCTCCCTTTCTCCTTTGATAGAAGTAGATTATGTTTTAAATTTCCAAGTATGAACTCGAAGAGTCGTTCTGTCTTTCTAGTACTCCTCACCTCCTCTAGTTTGTGTCTTCTAAACTATCGAGTCTGTTCTTAAATTTCTCAATTAATTAAAGTAATTTTCTTTTCCTAAACACTTTCCCTAAGGTTGTTCTACCTCATAAATATCATACAAAATAATGGACTCTCCATTCCCTAAATCATCGCAAAAAATAAGAACTTCTAAACGAATTTAAGAAGAAAGTTATCCTTAGGAAGCTTAAGGGCTAAACATTACCCCTACTGAAAGTCAAAAGTCAACAAACGAAGAAAGTCAAAGGCACTGCTATCAACATTCATCCCAAGAAGAGTGGGGCTACTCAACTCGAGGCTTTAAGAGTACAAAAATAAATAAAAAGCTCGCTAGGTCAAAACTTCTCAAATCGTCCTAGGCAAAAATAGAGCGTCAAAAAAAAAGAAAAAAACTCTCAAGCCTTCATCGCCCCACAACAAGGATGGAATTTCAACAAAGGCAAGAAGGACTCTCCCACAAAGAAGAGGAGTCAAGTGATACCAACAAAAGAAAAAAGGATTCCTCAATATCCTCCTACATCAAGTGAAGAAGACTTTCAGTATCAAGAAAAATGTTTACCCTTAAGTCATACTAATGATTGGCTTTCTCCTCAAACTTATTTAGAAATTTCTAGATGATGCACGGTTCATTAAAAGGTAGAACAATTTTTCTAGATCTTTGAGCCAACTAGCGTTTCTTGACGAGTCTAGGGGCTTCCTGTTAGCCACTCTCATACACACTCTTGAAATCCAAGCATCAAAACTGGGGCTTCCTAACCTTTCCTCCTCCAGTCAATCTCTACTTCAACTCTTCAAAATAATCGAATCTGCATTAGGAGCTTTCCTCTTTGCTTCTCACTCTCATCATTAGAGAATACACTTCTTCAAAAAGTCAATGCTTGGATCACCTTCCAATGAATAGAGTTCGTCTCTCCTAAACTAACTTGAGATCTCATTTCTCTCTCCTCAATAAGATTTTCTCTCTCTGAGTTCTCTTCGAGTTACATACTATTCAAAAAAAAATGAAAAAAAAGACGCAAAAGAGATGCCCGCTAGATTGAAAACCCGAAATGGCGGTCTAGGCAAAAACCAGGGTGCGCACTAAGAAAAAAAAATCAAAGGTCAAAGGGAGAGTATTCTTCAACCTTCTTCACCGGACGTCATTCGATCCTCTTCAAATCAAACCAACAAGGAGAGTCTTCTTCAATCACCTTCAAATCAAGAGAACAGCTTCACAAGCCCGTTCACAAAGTCATCTACCACTTGCAAGCATCTTGGGGCTTGAGAAAGCAAAGGGCCTTAGACACAAATCCATTACGACAATCGACAGATTTATAGTCGTTTTCCTCCTAAAAACACGACTCAAGGGAGAATTAAGAATGAAGATTCGCAACAAGCCTAGATGTGTTCATAAAAGGTTACTCAACAAAATCCTACAACAATGAAGAAATAGTACAGCCTTGCTGACTAGCAACAAATTCTGCATAAACCTGATTTGGTCCCAACTTGTCAAACACAAGTTCACTCATACAGTTCACCCATCTCAAGTACAAATCCATACAAATGTCCCTCCATATCCGTATACCATATACTCATACATGAACTCACCACCAAAATGACCAACCGACCATTTACACGAACAGACGTGAGCACCACCACGTAAGTCCAGTTGAACAACTAAAATCTGGAAAATCTACTTGGAATCTTTATGTGCTGACAGGTACACAAAGGTAAGAATCATTCGGGTCCATCCGAGATCCGCATGCATATATCCTTGCATTACAGGGGTCGACAGAACCTCCATCTCAACCAACAGCTTCAAGTCCGTGACCTCGGCAAAATCAAAAAAGTCTGTGACGGCAGCAAACTTCTAGTCCGTGACCTCGGCAACACCAGCAAAGTCTGTGACGGAAGCAACTTTAAGTCCGTGTCCTCGGCGACAACTTCAAAGTTTGTGACGGCAGCAAACTTCAAGTCCGTAACCTCGGCAACGCCAGCAAAGTCTGTGACGGCAGCAACTTCAAGTCCGTGACCTCGGCGACACCTGCAAAGTCTGTGACGGCAGCAAACTTCAAGTCCGTGACCTCGGCGACACCAGCAAAGTCTGTGACGGCAGCAAACTTCAAATTCGTGACCTCGACGACACCAGCAAAGTCTGTGACGGCAGCAACTTCAAGTCCGTGACCTCGGCGACAACTTTAAAGTCTGTGACGGCAACAAACTTCAAGTCCGCGACCTCGGCAACAACGGCAACGTCAGTAACCTCGGGCGGCGCACTTCAACAACTTCATCAACAAACAGGTATCTTCAGAATTGGGTCAGGTCCTTGATTCCTCAGTATGATTTTACCTTTTCAAAAAAAAAATTCCTCTTCAATTTTCAAAAATGCTTTTCAAAATATCTAAAATAGCCTTTTTAGTGTTTTGGAGTCGAACTATGTTTGGTCTGATTCTCTCTTAGAGATACGTAGGCAGCCGTGCGGCACGACCATCCCAATGTTCAGTATGATGGCTTTTCTATCGACGACACTTCTTCTTTCATAAGACCTGTCACCGAGGGGCTCTGTAGACACCCCATTCTGAACCAATAAATTCATGATTACACTACTCTTTGTCTCTTTTTTGTGTTTTGATGAAAGCATATCAGTTTCGGCATGTTTCGTTAAGTTTCTAACTAACCTCGTTAGTTTTGGGCCTAACTGACTAACGGAATAAACTGAAGAGGACAAAATAGTCAAATGACTAGTTATCTCGCACGGAATAGCGTATCTCGCGTGAGATATCCCCTCGACAGGATGTGCAGAAATCGCTCTCCTTCTCCGTTTCAAACTCTTTTCTTGATAAAATCTTATCCCATCCGGTCATTCAATAGAATTTGAGTTCTGAAAGCTTACTAGGAGTGTTTTACCTCTCTACCTCTACCTCTTAAACCCCTATAAATACTTGGTGACTTCCACTGTTTCAGAGGTCCAGATTTCCACACAACACACACAATTTGTTGGTTTCTCTCCACGAAAGATTCCTTTAAATCACTCACAAAACCTCCCTAAAGTCACCTAAAGTTTGTTTATCAACCTTGTTGATCAACAAACATCAAAGCCCGAATCAAGGATTGAGGCGAAGCTTTGTCCGCATTACTTCTCGACCAAAAAAACATCTTAGAACCACGTTCTAAATCAAATACTCCTCAAACGCTAGGTAAATTCCTATACTTTTATTCTTCTTTTTCTCAATCTCTCTATTGACTTTTAGAGTGGTGTAATCCCATCAAAATGATTGGCCTAGAGTCCCTTCAATCGATGAAGTCGATCTCGAAGCATACAATCCGACATTCCTAATCAAGAAATTGATTGGGGTTTTCTTATTTTATTGTTAAAAATAAAAGATTGATAATACTCAATTGGCAAGACCGATCTTCGGATCGGGTGGAATGGATGCTCCTCGACCTACCCATTCCATAACTTAACCCCCAAACCCTCAAATCTCTTTAAAATCAAAAAGGTTTTTCTTATTGTTTTCCTAAATAAATAATAAGTGGCGACTCTATTATTCAAAAATTCACACATCGCTACACATGGTCCAATTTATAGCTGTATGGGAAGTGGCAAGTTATGTCGCACGACGTAACGAGGATAACTGCCTTCCTTCTAGAAACCTGCAAGGTGGCAGACTGTAATGATCGACATGGCTTATTGTGTTGCACGACAGAAGGATGCATAACCATTTTTCTTCTAGAAACATGCAAGGTGGCGAATTCTGGACCTTTCTTTGGATAATTCCTTATAGGTCCAAACTGTATAATTACCGATAGGTCCTTTTGCAGGGAATAAAGGTCTATAGGTCCTTCCTTAGCAAGAAACTTATAAAAGCTCCCGGAAGTCTCGGAATGGACCGAAAATTTACCAAAATGCTCCCTAGTGTACTTTTATTGTGTAAAAGACACTTTTATTGGGTCGCAAATTGGATTGGGGTATTCACAGAGCCCCTCGGCAACGTCACTTATGGAAGAAGTGAGGTTGTCGATAAGAAGGATCCCAAGCTTAATGAGCGGCTGGTGGGAAAGATAGACCAGAGTGGTCGAATTGCCGGACCTGTCGGGGATATGGCAGATGAAGGAAAATGATTGATGTGGTTGGATGGCTGGACCTTTTTGGGAAAGGATTCCTACGTATCCCTAAGAGGAAATCAAGCCGGATCGTAGTTCGAAGGAGTGAGAACTTGCGGTGCCTCAAACCGAAGAAAGTCCGAAGCGGTCAAATGGCTTGACCTTTGGGGAAAGGATTCCTACGTATCCCTAGGAGGGAATCAATTCGGATCGTAGTTCAAAGAAATGAGAACGTGTAGTGCCTCAAACCGAAGGAGACCGAAGCGGTCAAATGGCTGGACCTTTGGAGAAAGGATTCCTACGTATCCCTAGGAGGGAATCAAGCCGGATCGTAGTTCGAAGAAGTGACTATTGGGGGGAAGTCTCCCGGGATTTGACTGTTAGGGGAGTCACCCGAAGATTTGACTGTAAGGGGAGTCACCCGGAGATTTGACTGTTAGGGGAGTCACCCGAGATTTTGCTTTTGAGGGATATATAGGAAAATGTCAGGGGCAAAATGGTAGAGATATCTTTTTATACCTGTGTTGTGTTTACCTGTAGCTGTGATAAAGACTTGCCGTGTGGAACGGGCTTGGATGAAGACTTGCCGTGGAACCGGGCTTTGATGAAGATCTGTCGTGCAAATGGGCTTTGGTGAAGACTTGCCATGCAAACGGGCTTTGATGAAGATCTGCCGTGCAAATGGGCTTTGATGAAGGCGTGCCGTGCAAACGGGCTTTGATGAAGGCGTGCCGTGCAAACAGGCTTTGATGAAGGCGTGCCGTGCAAACGGGCTTTGATGAAGACTTGCCGTGCAAACGGGCTTTGATGAAGAGGTGCCGTGCAAACGGGCTTTGATGAAGATCTGCCATGCAAACGGGTTTTGATGAAGATCTGCCGTGCAAATGGGCTTTGGTGAAGATCTGCCGTGCAAACGGGATTTGGTGAAGACTTGCCCTGTGGAACGAGCTTTGATGAAGATCTGCCGTGTGGAATGGGCTTTGATGAAGATGTGCCGTGTGGAACGGGCTTTGATGAAGATGTGCCGTGCAAACGGGCTTTGATGAAGACCTGCCGTGTGAAACGGGCTTTGATGAAGATCTTCCATGCAAACGGGCTTTGATGAAGATGTGCCATGCAAATGGGCTTTGATTATGATTTGCCGTTCAGAACGGGCTTTGATGATGATTTGCCGTGCAGAACGGGCTTTTGTTGACGAGAGGGACGGACCCGAGGATTTTTGAAGAGTGGGGACGGACCCGAGGATTTTTTATGTGATAAGAGGGATGGACCCGAGAATTTTTATTACGAGAGGGACGGACCCGATGATTTTTTGAAGAGTGGGGACATTTTGGTAAGTATGCCACAGGGGTAAAATTGTAAAATAGGCCACAGGGGCAAAATTGGAAAGACAGCGATAGAGGCAGGTTATGTTGCACGACTGGAGGTGCCATTTGAACAGGTTTAATTAAAGTCGAACAGTGGACGCTTTAAACACAAAAATTAGAGAGCAGCGAGAGAAAGAGAAGAGAAAGGAGGAAAAGCTAGGGTTTCGATTCAAGATTGTTGAAATCATCTTGCAACCATCTTGCAACAATGCCTCCCCGTATACGCCCGACGAAGAAGGCGCAACAACAAGCGGAGCTAGCGGACCGAAGAAAGAAGATAAAGAGGAATTATCAGCCCTTTGTTCCTCAAGCTCCGCGAGGACAGTTCTACCCATAGGAGGACAGACACACCTCGGTCGGTAGAAAAGCAGCGGTGAGAATCTTGCAAAACTTGCTATTCATTGATTTGAATTTTTGAATTTTCGAAAAATTGCATGCTTAGGATAATTACTTAGAAAAATGAAATTGCAATGAATATGCTGATAAAATACATGAATTGAATCTAAGAATTAAACTAATTTTTGTAAAGAAAATGGGACAGACCCGAGACGAATGTCATTGATTTTGTAAAGAAAAGTGGGACGGACCCAAGATTTTTGTAAAGAGTGGGACGGACCCAAAGATTTTGAACACTTGGGACAGATCCAAAGATTTTTTGAACACTTGGGACGGACCCACATATATTTTGAACACTTGGGATGGACCCAAAGATTTTGATGATTTGTTTTGTGAAAATGGGACTGACCCAAGGAAAATAACAATGATTGCATTCAAAACATGATGATATGTAATTGACTGAGATATATTTTGATACTTGTGCTGTGTTTACCTGCAGGGGTTGCGCATGAGGGGATCATCCGAGGTGATTGGGCGACTTTGGAGGAGCTTGCCCGATAGTGCAGCAGAGGTGCATTCGCCAAAGGGCTTAGTTTATGCTGCTGGATTCGGATCCTTTTTTGACATGGCGGAGGCCATTGGGGACACGAAGCGGAGCGTGGAATTGATGAAAGTTTTCCGTGAGTTTTGGTGGGAGACCACCCATTCCTTTCACTTCACTTGGGGCGAGGCTACAGTCACCCCATACGACTCTGCGATCATCACAGGTTTGCCGTTTACGGACCAGCCTATTTTTGCGGTTGAGCCTATTGTTGAGCCTGAGCCCTTTGGTGAGGATGAGATGCTGGGGTTGGTAGGTTTTTCTCTCCGAGATAGGAAGGGCAATGGGTATGAGCTGGGGGAGATCCACGGAGCGATAGAGGCACAAAGCCGAGCTTACCCTCCCATTTTTGATGACTCTGATGATAGCCGGCTTAGGGTAGAGAGGCTGGCTAGGGCCTTTGTCTGGGCTGGATTTTCTGACATGTTATTCCTTAATATACATGCTTTAGTCCCCGATGATCCTCCGGCTAGGATGTGCTTGCCTCGCCAGCTGGAGAATGTGGATGATTTGATTGTAGGTGTGGCGGCCCATCATTTTGCACAGGAGGGAGATTATACTTTGTATGTGGCTAGGAGGCTGCAATCTCCCCAGGTCAGAGCAGGTTATGACGCTCAGGGTGCGGGGCCCTCGACCGGACACGTGGCTAGACCTCCTCTACCCCCGACGTACATTGACTATCCGGGTGGCGACCGTGTACGGCGAGCTCATATTGATATGACCCAGACTCACCCTCGTCTGCAGCTTCCACGGGGCTCGAGATCAGTAAGTACTGCTTGCTGCCTCTTTTGAATTGCTTGCATTCCTTTCTGTTATCAAGAACTGTATTCTGACATCTCATGTGTCCGTTTGTAACAGGTATCGGCCCAGGCTTATAGGCATCTGACTCGGGCTTTCACCGGTGTCGTGGGTATGATCAGTAAACTGCAGAAAGGCGTGAGTTACTGGAAGAATCAGTGCCGATCACAGGATTCAATAAATATCTCCCCACCCGGTCAACCAAGGAAGAAAAAGGGTCGCTTTGATGATGTGAGCACTAGCGAACCGAGGCCTCAGACAAAGAATCCATCTGTGCCTTCCTATTTCCAGCGAGAGCGATGATAGCGATGATGATGATGCTGATGAGACTGCCGTTGACTGCGAGCTTGACTCTGCTGTTATTACTGAGGTTGATGATTATTATCGCATGGAGCCTGTAGCAAATGAGGCTCCCTCAGATGATCCTGATGACGAGCCCGAGGATGACGAGGATGATGATGAGGATGGAGATGATGAAGGAGATGACGAGGATGATTCGGAGTAGCCTCTTAGATCAAATTTATGACTTGTTGCTTAATGTATCCTGAAGGAAACAAACACTCTAGGCTAGGCTATTTTTCTATGCACTAATTTGTACAAGATTTGAACTTGGTTTTTTATTAATTTGTTAGTTTTATTATTGCACGAGTCCATCTCACCTTGGAAAATGAAAGTGGATGGGGTGATGGTTATGATGTTAGTGTATATGGATTATGGCATGTGTATGTGTATGGAATGATGGCTTAATTGTGTATGTACATGTACGAGGTGAATGTGTATATGGGATGAATGAATCCTCTCCCATGTGTTTGCGAAGTGGGTGGCTGATGGTTGCAGCGATTGACAAGTCGGGGAGTGCCCTGGTAAGTGCAGAATGCAGCAGTTTGCTGATGTCTGATGTTTGGCCAGAAGTGTCGCACGACTCAGGACACCGGGTGGCAAATTCTGTCGCGGGACACAAGTAGCCTTACTGACAGGTTTTTTCCAACCAAGCTTCTTATTTGTCTCAAGACCACACCTTTGCCTAGAGTGAGAATTAAAGAAGCCCCACGTGGAGTAGACCTCAATTGCAAAGCTAGCATCAAAGATCGAGACTGTAAAGCAAGCCCCAAAATCTGCACAGAAGATCCTATGTACACACAATCCCTTTCTGCCTGACGAAGCCCCAGTCTAGACACCTCATTCTGAAAACATCGGATCATATTTATACCACTCTAAGTCTCGCTTTGAGTCAAGAAGTAGAAATCCACCATTTCGTCATGTTTCGTTAAGTTTTGACTAACCACCGTTAGTTTGGGACTAAACTGCATGCGAGATAACAAGGGAAGGACATAATTGTCCACAGGAGCAATGTCTCGCACGGAATGGCGTGTCTCGCGCGAGATATTGTCCCTCTGCAGCATGCAGATGACAGTTTCCTCGTCGATTTCTACCTCTTTTCGGGATAATACTTCATCCATCCGGCCAACCAATAGAATTTGGAGTCTGGAACCTTCTTGAAGTGTTTGACCTCATCCTCAACACCCCTCCAACACCTATAAATACTTGGTGACTTCCAAGGTTCAAGAGGTCGACAATTCTACAATTCACACACATTTTACTGGTTTCTCTCCTTGAAAGATTCCTATAAAATCACCCTAAAATCACTCTCAAAGTTTGTTTGTCAACCTTGTTGATAAACAAACATCAAGATCCGAGTCAAGCACCGAGGTGAAGCTCTGTCCATATCAAGATTCGATTCTAAACTTGAGTCGAAACTCTGCCCAAATCACCTCACGCAAGGTAACCCCTAAATCCCTTTCTAATTGATTGTTAGAGTGGTATAAATCCATAGAATCTAGGATCGGCCTAGAGCCTCTCCAAATCATAGGGACGGTCTCGAAGTAATCGATCCTACATTCCGTTTAACCCTGTTAAATAAATCTTTGTTTATTTTTATTTGCAATCTTCTTCTCTTTTTTCGAAAATCTCTCTTTTCTTCAGCAAGACTGATATCCGGATTGGGTGAAATGGGTGCTCATTGACCTTCCCATTCCATAATCTAAGCCCCGAACCCAAATCTCTTTTCAAAATGGTTTTTCTATATTTTCCAAACGAATAATATAGGTGGCGACTCAAAAAGATGTTAAAAAATACTACGCATCGCTACAGTGGCGACTCTGCTGGGGACTTAAAATTAAGAGGCTTAAACTTGTGTCAAAATTAAAAGAGAGGTTTTCAAAAAATTTTATTGTAAATTCGATTTTTTGTTCCCAGATCAGGCATATCTCGCACGAGATATCCTATCTCGCGCGAGATATCGCCTCGGCAATCTGTGGCTTTCTGGTTTCTCCTGTTCATCTCAAGGTCCGAGACCAAAGTCGAACACGCAAGGGAGATCCCAGAATCCATTATCTGCAGAGTTCCCTCATCCTAAGGCCTCCCTTAAGATGTCGAACTCAAAATCGTATTTTGATTAAATAATTGATTGTTATTTATAAACTGCGTGCGATTGGGATTTATTTTATTAAAGTCCGGTCCATTGGGGATTCGGGAGTTGTAATTTAATTTATTCCTCTCTCTCTCTCTTTACATGGAACTACGACGGCCTGAGTCTCCCCGAATTTGGGAGAAACGTAGGCAACCACTTGGTGCGGCCACTATCTGTTTTTCTTTTTGTTTTCAATAAAAAATTTATTAAAAAACTCTCTATTTTCTCTATCACATAGATTGACTCTCACACACGCGCACTCATGCTATATCTGTCATTGCACTACATGCCCTCTATAAACCCGGGACCCACACTAAGGACGGATGACGGTAACCACCTAGTCGCCGGTCTCTCCGAAGTTGGATCATCCCACTCCGCGTATTCAATCCACCTAGATTGTCATATCGTGGGGAGCCTAGCCTTCCAGCCCTGCATCGCCACATATCATGTAGATTGTCTTTTTTAAGAACACTCCGTGACCGGTCGGTTTTGACTTGATAATCTTTCTTGTCTTTGACCAAAATAAAGCTAATGTAAAATTGACTATCGAGAAAGGATTCGGAAAAGTCCCTTCGAAAAAAGAAAAAGCCCCTTCGGAAATGTCCCTTCGGAATGACCCTTTCGGAAGTCCCTTTAAAAAGAAAAAAAAATCCTTCCGGTCAATTTTACATGGCTTTGTTTTACAGAGAATGGTCAATTATCGAGTCTTTAGGTTTGGTTCGAATTATGTATGCCTGTAAGATTTACCTAGGATACTATATAGAAAACGGATCTTTGTCCGTTCGACCATGAATTTAGGAAATAAAAAGAGGAAAAATCCATCTTTCCGAATGGTTGTCTCGTGCGAGATTACCTTGTCTCGCGCGAGACTTTATTTGCAAAATCTGTGTTTGTGATTAATAATCGATGTGCACTCCCTCCTTGAGTCAAAACGCCGTCTCTAATAAAAATAAAACTTCAAAAAAAAATCGCTCTTGAGGTAATTTTAACCATCATCCTTTTCTCCATCTAGGATCGTTTGAGGCTAATATTCGAAAAGGCGTCTCGTCGGGATATCTCGAGTTCATCTCTAAGGTCGTCAAGCTCCCTTACCTCTCCAACGGTAACAACTCAATTTCTTTCCAACGCAATGAATTCCGAAGCACTCAAGAAGTAAATTGAGGATCAAAGGATTCGATATGAAGAAATGCTACAAGCCCGAGACGATGAAATGGAGGCCCGATTAGAACTTGAAAGGAGAATCCAAGCCGGGGAAATGAAAGCCATGGTTGATGAACTCCGAGCCATGAAACTAAAAGTGGCCGAATTAAGCTCAAAGAAGAAAGAAAGTAGGACCTCTTCCGATGATGAAGTATCATACACTAAGAAAGCTAAAAGGCACCGCAAGCACAAGAAAAAGGTGTATGAGTCTAGCTCATCATCTTCCTCATCTGACAATGAGAGTTATGCTTCCAAGAAAGAAAGCAAGGACGAACCCCTTACCATGGCAATGCTAGAAAAGAAATTTGCATCCCTCGATGTGAGCAAGAGAGCCTCGCTCTCTATCGAATATAACACCCTTCGTCAATCCATGTCAAAGCTTCCTAGAAAGTACAAGACACCCGACATTGCAAAATTCAATGGTTCTACTTGCCCTAAAGCTCATTTCGAAACCTACTCTTGGGCCATGCTACCTATAGGTGTCGATGACAACTTGCTAGTTCAATGCTTTCCTCAAACCCTTGATGGTGCCGCTAGAGATTGGTACATGACCCTTCCACTCTCCACAAGGCTTGATTGGCCACTCGCCAGTCGTGCCTTCCAAGAACAATTTGAGGATAACACTACCTACCGCACTACTAGAAGGGACCTCGAGCAAACCAAGCAACTCTCAAATGAATCATTCGCAGACTTCGTCAAAAGATGGAGGGCCAAACTGACTGAAATCGTTGATAGGCCAAGCCTAGACGAACAAATTCATATTCTACTTCAATGTCTTTGTGAAGAGTACCAAGAGAAGCTTGTCGGTAATTACTTCCCTAGTTTCCTCGAACACCATAAACCGGGCCTTAAAATTGATGAATTGATCCTTCTTAGAAAGAATTCAGAAAAGGAGAATCGTCCAACAAAGGGGAGCACCGGTCGTACCTATCATGATTTTGGTGAGACTACTCTTAAGGAAATGTTCGATGATCTAGTAGGCCAAGAAAAACTGAAGCCAATGGAAGACTATCATCCTAAGAAAATGAGAGAAGATTGGGACCATGACAAATTTTGCGATTACCATCAGTTTAGTGGTCATGACACCAATAATTGCTACAATTTGAGGGATGCCATCCAAGACTTGTATGAAGCCGGCAAGATCAACTGAAGCATCACCACCTTGGGGCTCCGATTGTCCTCTCCCTTTTTCCTTTGAAAAAAAAAGAAAAGAAGAAAAAAAATATAGATTAGTTCAACTTCCTAGTATGTTCTCGAAGAGTCGTTCTGTCATTCTAGTCCATCTTTATCCTCTCTAGTTTGTGTCAAGTGAACTATCGAGTCTGTTTCAAATTTTCTTATCAATAAAAGTTGTCTCTTTATCCTAAACACTTTCCCAAAAGTTGTTTTTCTTTATGAGGATCATCTGATCCATGCTGAATAGTGGACCCTCATTCCTTAAATCATCACGAAAAATAGAAACTTCTAAACAAGTTTGAAACGAAAACTATCATTAGAGGGCTTAAGGCTAAGCATTACTCATGTTGAAAGTCGATTGTCAACAAACGAAGGAAGCCAAAGGCGCTGCTATCAACATTCATCCCAAGAAGAGTGGGGCTACTCAATTCAAGGCTTTGAGATTACAAAAATAAATAAAAAGCTCGCTAGGACGAAACTCCTCAAATCGTCCTAGGCAAAAATTAGAGCATCAAAAAAAAAAAAAAGAAGAAGAAAAACTCTCAAGCCTCCATCGCCCCACAACAATGATGGAATTTCAACAAAGGCAAGAAGGACTCTCCCATAAAGAAGAAGAGTCAAGTAATACCTACGAAGAAAAGAGGATTCCTCAACAACCTCTTACAATGAAGCCTGAATAGCAACGCAAATGAAGAAGACTTTCAACATTCATTCATAAAGAAAAATGTTTAGCCTTAAGTCGTGCTAATGATTGGCTTTCTTTTCAAACTCGTTAAGAAATTTCTAGATGATGCAAGGTCCATTAAAAGTAGAACAACTTCTCTAGATCTTTGAGCCATATAGCGTTCTTTGTTGAGTCTAGGGGCTTCCTCTTAGCCATTCTTATACACACTCTTGAAATCCAAGCATCAAAACTGGGGCTTCCTAACCTTTCCTCCCACAGTCAATCCCTACTCAAACTCTAAAGAGTAATCAAATCTGCATTAGGAGTTTTCCCCTTTTTGCTTCTCACTCTCATCATTAGAGAATATCACTCCCCCAAAAAGAGTCAATGCTTGGATCACCTTCCAAAAATAGAGTCCGTCTCTCCTCAACTAAACTTGAGATCTCATCTTTCTCCTTAATGAGATTCTTCCAACTGAGTCCCCTTCGAGTAAACACACTTTTCGAAAAAAATGGCTCGCTAGGTTGAAAACTCGTAAAGAGCGGCCTAGGCAAAAGTTAGAGCACAAAAAGCAAAAGACGCAAATGAGATGCCCGCTGGATTGAAAACCCGAAAGGGCGGTCTAGGCAAAAACCAGGGTGCGTTACTAAAGAAAAAATATTCAAAGGGAAAAAAGAGGGGATCCTTCTTCAATTCACGCAGCCTCACAAGCCCGTTCACGAAGTCATCTACGACATACAAGAAGTCTTGGGGCTTAGTGTCAAGAGAAGCCTTGGAAAATACATGCTTTGGAGTAGGCAGCATCAGTTCTACATAGCGAAAGCCATTGGAGTGGTTTAGACCTTGGTCAGTCAATGATCATCACATGAGAAGCTTGGGGCTTGACGATGAAAAAGTCCTGCGACAATGAAAAATCCTTGAAGTATCATGAACCTTATCGTTGAACTTGGGTTATCTCAACGAAATCCTATTAGACGATTGTCTCATTCGATCTTTAGATGGACCTCACGAGTTGGTCTTCTAAAACCAAAATCTAAATCACAAACGATTTTCAATTCTCACATAATAGAACTCATTCTCCCCGCTGATTCTTGGAGTCGAGTGCACATTGATCATCTTGAACAAACAAATACTTAAGTGAATATATGTTGTTATGCAAATGCTTTCACTAACCCTCTTGCAGGAATTAAAGCACGTCAAGTGCCTACTTTCAAAGAATTAGATCAAACATGTTGAGTGTTTAGATTTCGCCTACCATCTACCTTTTCGTATATCAATGCATCCAACTAAGTGCATCGAGCATCTCTTAAAGCGTCAAGCTTACATAGCGTCAAGCATCCATTGCGTCAAGCATCCATCACGTCAAGCATCCATTGCGTCAAGCATCCATCGCGTCAAGCCTCCATCACGTCAAGTGCCATGCGTCAAGCATACACCAACCAAAAGCTCGGTCTTGAATCGCCAGGATCGTCACCAATTAGGTGTGTCAAGCATCTACAGGTAGTATGTCGAGTACTCACCAACAAAAAGCCCGGTCTTGAATCGCCAAGATCGTCACCAACAAAAAAGCCCGGTCTTGAATCGCCAGGATTGTCACCAATTAGGTGTGTCAAGCATCTACAGGTAGTATGTCGAGTACTCACCAACAAAAAGCTCGGTCCTGAATCGCCAGGATCGTCACCAATTAGGTGTGTCAAGCATCTACAGGTAGTATGTCGAGTACTCACCAACAAAAAAGCCCGGTCTTGAATTGCCAGGATCGTCACCAATTAGGTGTGTCAAGCATCTACAGGTAGTATGTCGAATACTCACCAACAAAAGCCCGGTCTTGAATTGCCAGGATCGCCACCTCAACAAAAAGCCCGGTCTTGAATCGCCAAGATCGTCACCAACAAAAAAGTCCGGTCTTGAATTGCCAGGATCGTCACCAATTAGGTGTGTCAAGCATCTACAGGTAGTATGTCGAATACTCACCAACAAAAGCCCGGTCTTGAATCGCCAGGATCGTTACCTCAACAAAATCTCGATCCCAAATCGCCAGGATCGTCACCTCACTTCAGTCTCAAAGGACAAATCGTTCGAATGCAAAGGACCGGACAGGTAAACCTTTGTTTTCTAACATCTTTCCCCGCAGGATCGGAGCCCAAACAGGCGAATCTTCAGACAGACAGGTATATTCAGAATTGGGTCTTGATTTGATTTCTCAGTATGGATTTGCCTTTTCAAAAATAAAATCTCCTCGATTTTAAAAAAAAATGATTTTTCAAAATACCTAAAGCAACCTTTTCGTGTTTTGGAGTTGAACTACGTTTTGGTCTGATTTTTCGATAGAGATACGTAGGCAGCCGTGCGGCACGACCATCCCAGTGTTCAGAATGATGTCTTTTCTATCGACGACACTTCTTCTTTAATAAGACCTGTCGCCGAGGGGCTCTGTAGATACCCCATTCTGAACACATCGGATCATATTTATACCACTCTAAGTCTCGCTTTGAGTCAAGAAGTAGAAATCCACCATTTCGTCATGTTTCGTTAAGTTTTGACTAATCACCATTAGTTTGAGACTAAACTGCATGCGAGATAACGAGGGAAGGACAAAATTGTCCACAGGCGCAATGTCTCGCGCGGAATGGCGTGTCTCGCGCGAGATATTGTCCCTCTGCAGCATGCAGATGACAGTTTCCTCGTCGATTTCTACCTCTTTTCGGGATAAAACTTCATCCATCTGGCCAACCAATAGAATTTGGAGTCTGGAACCTTCTTGAAGTGTTTGACCTCATCCTCAACACCCCTCCAACACCTATAAATACTCGGTGACTTCCAAGGTTCAAGAGGTCGACAATTCCACAATTCACACACATTTTACTTGTTTCTCTCCTTGAAAGATTCCTGTAAAATCACCCTAAAATCACTCTCAAAGTTTGTTTGTCAACCTTGTTGATAAACAAACATCAAGATCCGAGTCAAGGACCGAGGCGAAGCTCTGTCCGTATCAAGATTCGATTCTAAACTTGAGTCGAAACTCTGCCCAAATCACCTCACGCAAGGTAACCCCTAAATCCCTTTCTAATTGATTGTTAGAGTGGTATAAATCCATAGAATCTAGGATCAGCCTAGAGCCTCTCCAAATCATGGGGACGGTCTCGAAGCAATCGATCCTACATTCCGTTTAACACTGTTAAATGGATCTTTCTTTATTTTTATTTGCAATCTTCTTCTCTTTTTTCGAAAACTTCTCTTTTCTTTAGCAAGACCGATCTCCAGATTGGGTGGAATGGGTGCTCCTTGACCTTCCCATTCCATAACCTAAGCCCCGAACCCATATCTCTTTTCAAAATAGTTTTTATATGTTTTCCTAACGAATAATATAGGTGACGACTCAAAAAGATGTTAAAAAATACTACGCATCGCTACACCCGGTACGGAGAAATTATTGTGAACTGGATCTGGTGCAGCCCCTGTTTTGATGAAATCCCCGGGGGTATTTATGAATCTGTGAAGCAGACTTCCGAATAAGCCGTGGACTAAGTCTGGTGCAGCCCCAGAGTGACAAGTTGCCATGTTACGGAACAAGGTTAACCCTCTTTAGTCAAACAGTTATTGGAAAAGACTCGGAGACATATACCCGTAGGGGCATATCTTTCGAAAAAGTGGGAATGAATCTCGATTTTGTGTAACAAACTCGCTTTGGGCTGGACTCTTTTGAGAGAGTATAAGCATAATAAGGTGTGGAAAAGTGTATGGAAGCCCCTGCTGACAGAAAGACAGTGTTTGACTCTATATTCCTAGAATGTAGAAAGAGAAGACTTGTCGAGACATTTGAAAACTTGTTTTATTCATGATGATCACAAGAGTGCTTAAAACCCTTTATTGATGTTCGGGTTATTCAACCACTAATCCTGATATGAATGAATATTTCGATTAATCATGAGGAGAAAAGCAACTGAGGTCAAGAACCAAATTTGGTGAGATGGAAAGGGGATTTGTGTATAGGGACGGCCATTGATGAGACCGAACTTTCTGAGATTTGAATGTGTTTGTGACCGGCCATTTCTGGTTGCCTATGTTCCCCTCATGGTGAGGAGCTTAGGTCGCCGTAGTTCGGGTAAGTCCCGATTGAAAGAGAAGGAATGTGAAAATTCGAGATTTTGAGGACCTTAGAGGATTTTGAGGATTTTTTTTTTCGAGAATCGGAGAATTGAAGAACATGTCTCATTGGAGTGTCAATGAAAGACACGGATGCAAAGCCCCAGTGAGGCATTCACGAAAAGTGTTTGTGGAGAGGAAATGAAATATGCTCATATGAAATGTCAAATGAATTGGATTTGCACAATCTATGATTGATGGTCTGGAACCACAGATGGATTAGGTTCCAATTTAAGCAAGCAATGAAGCATTAGCTTGATTTAGATCTTGATGAGATTAGAATGAAACTGCTATCCGGTAGGAACTGTAGCTGGGTTTCAGGGCTTCGATCGGCCATCAGGTGATTTGGAACATCATGACCTCTTAAGATGAGAGGTCGGCTGGGCGTTTTGCTGACTAAACCTCTTAAAGATGAGAGGTTGGCTTTCAAGGATGTGTTTGGGATCTCTATGGCGAGGAAATCTGTGATTGCATCTTTGCTGCCTCTAAGAATGAGAGGTCAGACTCGGCTTTGGCAAGGTCAAGGGTAATGGGAGTATCCTCTAAAAGCGAGAGGATAGTTGGAATTGGTTGGAAGGTGTTGGAAGGTGTTGGTGAGGGGAAATCCATGTTATCTCTTTATTTGCATTGAGACTCCCCTTGAGTAAACAATTAGATCCTTTATTTTTGCTTTGAGAGAATCACTAGGGACTAGGAATTTTCTTTTCTCTCTTTTTCATTCATTTTTTTTATTGAGAGAGAACTTCAGCTAGCCTCTAGAGCGGATCACTGCATTCCGCCATTCTTTAAGCTTGGAGGCGGTCAATTTTCTTGAGTTATGGGAGCCTCGAGGATAGTCCCTCTTTCTTTTGGGAGATGGCTAAACGGGGTTTCAAAACATGCTGATCTTGAAATGAAGGGGTATTGTTTGGTGAGGGTGAGGTAATGGCTTTCCTATGGTGAAAAGTTTCAGCTGTAACCCCTACCGGATGACCTAAATGAAATTAAGTTTCCATTGCTTGCTTAAGCTTAATTGCGAGAAATTAGTGCAAATTCATTGAGCAACGAAATGCTGAGGATGATGAAAGAGATGTGAGCATATGAGATGCGAGATGGGGAATTGGTGAGCCCCAATTTAAGAAGGATATCAGTTGATTTTCTCACTCCGACTAATTTAAATATTAATCATTTCAATGGATTAGTGGTTGAGCAGCACAAGTGATCATATAGAATAAAACCATTTCAATTAAGTGTAATGTGGGTGCTCAAGTGATGTCTCAAGTCTAGCAAGAAGAGAAATAAATATTTTTATTACTGCAAAAGCAAAAACTGGTCCAAAGTGGACTCGACAGACTCATGTTCACAAAGGGGACATTCATTACTGAAATTACAGACAATCTAGACCCTACGAAGATTGTCTGACTGCATCAACCTTGGATAGGAGGCCCCTTGGATTCTGTTGATATCATGAAAAAGGATTGGTGATAACGCTGGGGTAAGGACCCTTCTCAATCTTCCCTTCGTCCATAAGCCTTTGAATGAGCGACTTCAGAGGGATACAGTCATTGGTGATATGACCAGGATATTGATGGTAGAGGCAAAACTTGCTTGTGTCCAGCTTTGGGTTGGGATGATCGGGGATGTAATTTACCAGTGGCTGGACAAGTCCTCCTCTTGTTAAGATTTCAAAAAATTCATCTATAGGCATCCCCACATCATCATAGTGTCGCTTTTCCCTCTTCCTCTGAACCAGCTTTGGAGGTGACTCGAGTATTGGCCCTTGACGAATGGGAGTCATGACGGGAATGGAGAACATTTGATTCTGAAGCGGAGTATTAGCAGCCAAATATGGAGTTGATCCTGGAGACTGACTCTGTATAGACGACGAGCTGAAACCATAAGAGGAACCCATCAGTGGTTGAGAAAACCCTCCTTGAGGCTGAAGTTGATTAGCAGGAAACTGTAGAAATCCCTTCTGATTAAACTGATTGCCCATAACACGACACTGACCTTGGTACTGGGAATTTGGAGGCCAAAAACCTTGGGAACTTTTACTGAGGTTGGCACTGCAACCCAAACTGATTAGGAGCCCTGAAAGCATTGGGGATCAGCTGTACACCCTGAATTTGAGCTTGGCCAAGTTGAGATGTTGGAGGAGGGATCTTGCCTTGTGCATTCATGCTCATCCCTTGCATTGGCATGCAGACGGGAGAGGAAACAAAAGCGAGGGGAGGAGGTGTAGAATTATAGGCGGACTGGAGAGGGAGAGAAGCATTCCCGGCTCCTAGATCACTATCCTTAGCATCAGTGATTTCCTCATAAGAACCATCTGCACGATGAATCACAACAATACCTTGGCTGCGCATTGTTTCCTCAAACCTAGCATGCACTTCATCCTCTCTACCCTTAGCAGCTTGTTCTTGAACCAGTGCAGCTTGGGCGAGCAATTGAGCCTCACACTCACGAACCAAAGCGGCCTCAAGAGAAGCTCGCAACTCAACAACAGACACATCATTCAAACCCGGCTGACCCATAGAAGATGAAACTCTAGACTGGCTAGCCGACACATTGTTTGCACCAGACATCTCTGATTCCGAATCAGATAAAGACCACTCAGACACTTGAACTGCCTCGGTCTCGAGAATACGGACCAAACAAGCGCCGGGAACGGGAGCACACACCCAACTTGTCGTAGCTGTAGAGGTGAATAGGGATTGATAAGGTGGTAGAGGAAAGAACCTTGAGAAGGTATGGGAGAGGGAAGAATGTGAAATGAGACGGACTTGTGCAAGCATTTTATTTATGTTCAAGTATAAATCAATGGCTTTTAAGTCCTAAGAACGGTTGGAAAAGGATAAACCTTTATTCTCGCATTCTGAACCTCGGGGGGAAACCTAGGGACACATCATCCAAAAATACACCAAATGTATTGATTAAAAATTAATAATAGGCAATAATACCTAAATAAAACCAAAGCATTTATGGGACGGACGAGCAATCCCAATTTCTGGGAAATTTGGATAGCATGACGAGTATTTATGAAGAAATTCAAGGAAAAAATCCGGCATGACCTCTCGTCGGTGCACGTTGACAAAACGATATGATCTCTCATGAGAACATGCCGTGAGAGCGACATGTCCTTACGTGAAACCATGTTGCATTGGCAACATGCCCACACTTGCTAAGCTTTGGGATAGGTATGAAAGCCTATTATTAATTTTGAAACAATTCATTTTTGTATATTTAAAAATGTTATGTCAAAAAACCAACCGTTGGGTAAGCTTGAAAAGTGTGGTTCCACCTATGATGCACTAGGAAGGAAGGATTGATATTAGACGCTCAAGCGTAGGCGACATACATCACCGTCCGTGATGCCGTCAATCGCACCAAATGGCTCTAGATCTAGTGATGTAGTGTGCGGGTGACTAGATTCCTTTATTTGCGAAAAAGATTTTTTTATATATTTTTTTTATTTTGAGTAAGATTAATAAAGAAAACATTACTCACACCCTAGAATCCAATAGGGTACAATAAGCAACATCGCAATTCGATCAAGGGACTATCCTGAATCAAGGCCTGAACAAAACTGCAGACTGGCCAACTCTGTCGCGTGACACAGGACAGACTTGGCTTGATGTGTCGCGCGACTAGGTAGGCCAGTTTTCCAGAATCAAAATAGGAACAATCCAGCCTCCAAGCATTGCAAACATTAAAACTATGGCCCCTTCAGAACATCAGAACAGGAACCAATACATAGAACAAGGCAATCAATGCAAGCAAAGCATACGTACATATAAAAGTCACACAACAAAGAACACGACAAATGATTGAGAAGGATGTTAAATAAGAACGAAAGCTTGACCCTCTTTTTGAAAACAAGTTTCAAATGTCCCCAGCGGAGTCGCCACTGAACATACCCCGTATGAAAATTTGAGTTTTAGGTTTTAGAAAATGGGACGGGAGATATGTAAAAGTGCAAGAAAGGAGTCGCCACGCCATGTTTTAAGAGGTACACTTTGAAAAACCTTTTGAAATCAGAGAGAGGGTTCGGGGGTCAGGTTACGTGTTGGGAAGAACCGAGAGTTCACCCAACACGCCTCGTAAACGAGTCTTTCTATAAAATAACGTCCAAATAATTCAAATGTGTGTATAAATGTGTGAGACAATATATGATAAATGTGCTTTGCTTTTATTGATAAACTGAGAGAGAAACAACTTGTGAGCCACTTGATGCGGGGGGCCACATCCCGATTACAATGCTTGAACAGATTACAACTGAAAATGAAGTTGCTGCAGATTGGCTACTTGTGTCGCACGACTCAGGACATGGCATGGCCAAGTCTGTCACGTGACACATCCAGCCAACTTGCAGAGCTTTACAAAGCTGAATTTGCAGAATCAACCAAAGAACAATAATATCAAATTACATCAGGAATTGATCTCAGAGGGCACAGAAGTTAACAAACAACATTAAAGAGGATGTGGATATGAGAGATCCACACTCTCTTGATGAACATGCACAACTAAATAAAACTCATCTTATAAACCAACCAATAACATGAAACATGTAATGATCTACAGAATTAGAGATTTAAACAGAGAGATTGCGGTCAAACATCATTAGCAGCTTGTGCATGGAAAATATATATAGATTGCATAAATGAACATAGAATATAGAGATGTGGGGAGAGAGGATCGTTACCCTTGTAGATCCTCAATCCTTATACCAAGTTAGGTATAAGGACCTTCAATTCAGCTTCAGGAGCTGGATTCAAACTCAGGAACTATGGAGGATTGGATCCTCAATGTGTGTGTAAGTGTATGGAGAAGAGCTTGAGTGGTTTGTGAGGATGCGTCAATTAAGAAAGAATTTGGTGTGTGTTTTGAGTATGAATGAGGAGAGGAATGAGGTTCTGGAGAGATTTTGGCAGAGTGACCTTAGGGAGGCTGAAAGGGATCCCAAAATGAGAGGTGCAGGGTCCAATTTATAGCTGCATGGGAAGTGGCAATTTATGTCGCACGACGTAACGAGGATAACTGCCTTCCTTCTAGAAACCTGCAAGGTGGCAGACTGGAATGATTGACATGGCTTATTGTGTCGCACGACAGAAGGATGCATAACCGTTTTCCTTCTAGAAACATGCAAGGTGGCGAATTCTGGACCTTTCTTTGGATAATTCCTTATAGGTCCAAACTGTATAACTACCGGTAGGTCCTTTTGCAGGGAATAAAGGCCTATAGATCCTTCCTTAGCAAGAAACTTATAAAAGCTCCCGGAAGTCTCGAAATGGACCAAAAATTTACCAAAATGCTCCCTAGTGTACTTTTATTATGTAAAAGACACTTTTATTGGGTCTCGAATTGGATTGGGGTACTCATACCAGTCGAGTCAAATTTATTCATTTGACTCACTAATTTCTTAATTGTGTTAAAATTCACGTGACCTACTCTATCATGCCATAAATTAGAACTCTCCAACAAGTAAACATAAGAAAACACTTTTATTCTTTGCCTCAGGGCGAATAACTTTCATTACATTCATTTTGAAAAGACCTTTATCAAGGTACCCATTTCCCATGAATTGACTACCATTGATCACAGCAAACTTATTATTTTCAAATACTTGTCTAAAACCAACATTGCACAATAAGGATCCGGACACAAGGTTCTTACGAATGTCTGGGACATGCATCACATCCAAGAGTGTCAGTTCGCCGAAAGTCATTTTCAGCACACAACCTTTTCAAGTCCTACGACATTGGAAGCAACAGAGTTTCCCATGTACACCTTCCTTCCATTGATAGGAGTGTATGATGAGAAGCTCTCTTTATCAACACATATGTGGCGGGTAGCCCCGGTGTCTATCCACCATTCACTTGGTTTGTCTTCCAACTTTGCTAAGTCAAACTCATTGAGTCTATCAATGGCATTGGCTTCACACACCATCTCTACTAAGTCAAACTCATTGAGTCTATCAATGGCATTGGCTTGACTTATGGAGCCGGTCTCTTAAATCATATAGACCCGTCCCAAAGAGTTTCACAACTCCTTGCCTGTCTTCACGAAACAGTGCTCTCGGTAAAGGGCATCATTTAGCCCACTCAACATGTACATTTTACATATGAGATTGCCATGATCCCAAGCCTCTTTGGCTATACGCCTTTGTGGATCGGGATCATCATCCTGAATAGTGATAAGTGTCTATTTTATAGCCAATTATATGATAAATATGTACTTTATTAGTTTAGTTTTAATCATTTTTGTTTAATTTAACTCATATTTGTATTTGTTTAGCGAATTTTATACTTGGTGGTATGTTGTTATAATTTAACAGGAGTTAGGTACATTTTTTGGAGTAAAAACGTCATGGAGTAAAGCTTATGTGAGTAAGGATCAAAATTGGAAAAAGAAAATTAAATCAGACCAAACCTGCAGGTGCTCGGCCGAGCACCCCTGTAGACTCGGCCGATCAGATCAAAGCCGAATGGACATGTATTCCGGAAAGTTGTGCTCGGCCGAGCAGGTCATATTACTCGGCCGAGCAACACATGTTATCGGTCAAAAGGTGCCTTTTCAAAGTGTGGAGACTTTTGGAGAAATGAGTGAAACTTTTGACTCAAGGCTTATATAAAGACATGTTTTCATCATATTTATACATCTAGATTTACTTGTAAACATACTCTAGTGATATTGTAATACAACAACATCATTATTTCCAAACTTTGAGATAATCATTAAGGCGTTATTCTTGAGTGTTGAAGCAATAATACATTGAAGATTATTTTCTCAGCCCTTGTTCTTTCTACAAGTATTACGAATGAGTATCTCTATTCCCTATATTATTTTATGTCTTATTTGCATATCATTCTTGTGATTTTTATTATAGCTAGTGAGTAATCCCCCAAATTCTTGGGGTTGGAAACTCAACTTCATGTGTTAATCTTATTGAATCATGCTTATTTCCTCTTCCTCATATCTTAATCAATTTTCTTCATGTCATTCTTAAACGCATACGAATATGAAGACGTCCATATTAGTATGAATCCTAGTTAATCAAGAGATGAACTTAGACGTGAATCTTGATTAACGTAACCATATGAATTAAACTAGGCACTATTAATCACGAGAGTAGATTAATTGCCTAAGGATGATCCTTAATTGGAAAATACGTGGATTTTAACATGAATTTAATGGGTTTTGACTAATGTACGGAACCATCGAGAGAAAGGCCATGTTAGTCTTAAAATACATGTGCTATCTTGCTTATCGTGAGAAGGTAGCATGAATAGCGTATCATCCTTGATTTTTGATGAAACTTTTATCTAAAGCATGATTAATTGTTGATGAATACATATTGTTTGCATCCCAATCCCGAGAATTTCCTTCATTATAATGAGTTCAATTTAAAAGAGTAGTTTGAATTCATTTCTAGATAATCAACAAAACAATTTTCTCCTCCAATCCATTTTTTACTCATAGTTTCTATTTAAAAGCAAGTATTAATCCATAGTAACATTTTTCTCGTGGGATCGACCCACATTTGTCATTTCTGTACTACATCTATGCCGTGCACTTACGGTATTAAAACAAGCAATTGAGTTTTGACTTGACAAGTTTTTGGCGCCGTTGTCGGGGACAACAATTTACTATTTTATTAATTGCTTTTAATCGTTTACATTTTTTTTATTAATTTTATTTTTATCTAACATCCCTTCCAAATATTTTTGTCATTTAAGAAAAAGGGATCGAGCTAATAACCTTAAACAAACATAATCGAAATGGTAAACCGATAAATTATATTTTTTATAATTTTTTACCATGTTTAGTATATATTAATATTAATATTATTATTATTATTATTATTATTATTATTATTATTATTATTATTATTATTATTATTATTATTATTATTATTATTATTATTATTTCATTAATCTTTTTTTTTTTTGCCATTCTCAACAAAACCCTCTCGTGTTCTTCACTCTATCTCTCTCTCTAAATCCCCGAGCACCAAAAAAATCACCACCGCCTCAGTAAGTTTAATTTCCCAACTCCCGTTTTAATTTTTTTGTTACTTTATTTTGGTAACATTGGGGACAATGTTTGTTTAAAGAGTGGGGGGGGGGGGGGAAAGAAAATATCCGTATTGGTTTTTTTTTGTTTGTCTTAGTTTGCATTATAAATTCACAATATTTTGGGGGAAACTAGTTTCTCCCTAAGTTATAAAAAGTCCTGTTTTTTTAAACTGCTCTTATATTCGTCAAATATTTGCAAGTTGAAAAAAATTGAACTTTTTATAATTTATGGAGAAACTGATTTCTCCCAAAACTTACTCTTATAAATTAGCTGTTTGATAATCTAGTTTCTCATATCTTTTTTATGTATACATTAGTTAGTTGTATGTTAAATTAGTGTTCATGTTTCATTTTTTATTGTATGCATGTTAAATTAAAGCATTTTTTTTTTCAAAAAAATAAAAAAAATCCCCTATTTTACTTATTACTCTTACTTACTATATAGTTGACTTAGTAACTCATCATTTATCCTTTTATTCATCTTTTTATCATTTCAAAAATTTAGAAAAAGATCATTAACGATGCATTGGAAAGTAGATAGAAAATCATAAATGAATATAGGATTAATAAACTTTATACTAAAGCAAGGCATTGTTTTGATTAATGAAGTTTTGAATCATTTGATGCTTGGATATGATATATACACTTGTGAAAAAATTTAGAAAATTATTTTTATAAAAATGCTCCATAAAGTGTACAACGCGAGACTTTGATTTTAATTCCTTTTAGAATACCCTATTGTGCACATCTTAAAATCACTACCTACCTTCACTCTTTTCATCTTATCATTTTCACTATAAAAGATAATTGATGATTAATTTCACTACGTACATATTGTTTAAGTTCCACTAAAAAATCTAAATAAATAAATTATTAAAAGAGTGTGATAACCGAAAGCAAGATGTATTGTTCCACTATTATATTTAATGACTCATGTAATAAATAATCATTAGCCTTGAATTGAATTGAATAGAGATCGTACATGACATAATGATACATACTTCATCTACTTACTTCGACACATGATACGATTATAATTAGACTATCTTAGTTACTATGTGTTCCATTTTTTCCAAATCTTTTTCTTTTCATACTGTTTCGTGTTTCGTGTCGTTGACACGGACATTTGAGTACTAGTAGCAATATAACTGATGATATGTTGCTATATAAGTACTTCATATCTTCATTTTGTTTTTTCCCTCACTTCACACTTGCTACATTAGAAGAGGTAGAAATTTTTAAGCATTATCCGAACCATATGGTTGCAATATTGAATACATTGTGATGAAACATGTAATCATGAATAATTTAATTTATTTTTATTTTTATTTTTATAATAATAATTATACTTTACTGACCATAATTCTTTATTGGATATTTAAAATCATTTTATTCTTATTTTTTACTTTGTTAAATTTTTAATATTTCCAATAAGCTTGTTGCTAATTGTAGTTACAGAAAAAGGAATAATAGTATTTGGTTTTTGGTTGTAAACAGTAGTGGATTCAGATTTTTTTCTCAAATAAATCCATTTTAAAAATCTAAATCCCAAAATAACCCACATTTGAAACTATTTATCAAAATGACCAACTTTTTTGAACTTGCTACACGGTGTAGCGAGTAGCGAGTTTATAATTTTTCCGATTAAAATCGCTACACGGTGTAGCGAATTTAAATTTGCTCAATTTTATTTTAATATTTATGCTATTAAAAAAAAACTAAAATTATTGACAATAACTTTGCTCCTACAATCCTTCAAAGGTCCAAACTCCGTCCCACTTTAAATTACAAAATAATAATACAAAAATTATTTATTAATAAAGAAAACTAAATAGAAATATTATTATTTCCATTTCAAATAAATAATTAAAAAAATATACTTCTATAAAAAAATTATAATATTCATTTCAAAATTAAATATTACTTCCGACTTAAAATGAATAACTAAAAAATAATACTACTCCTTTTTGTCCAAAAAAATGAACGTTACTTCCTTCATCTCAATTAATATTTTAAAAATTAATACTACTTCATTCGCCTCTAAAATTAATGTTTGTAATGTTAGTGCATTTGTCTCAAAATATGATATTAAGATGACATTAATTTTTAGACGAATAAAGTATAAATGTTCATTGAGACGAAGGAAGCAATGTTCATTTCAAAGGAAGCAATGCACTAAAAATTAATATTTATTTTTGAATTAAAGGAATTTCAAAAATGAATATTAATTTCGCCCCAAAATTAATACTACTTTCTATATCCAAAAAAAAAATTGCTTCCTTTGTTTCAATGAACATTTCAAAAAAGAATACTACTTTACTTGTCTAAAAAATTAATATTTATTTTCTGAGACGAAGACACTAACATTATAAACATTAATTTTTACAAAAGAATATATATATACTACATCGTCTAAAAAATAAATTACTATCTTCGTCCCAATTATATTTTATAAAATATTACTTCATTTGTTTAAAAAATTAATGTCATATATTGAAACGAAGGCACTAACATTACAAACATTAATTTTTGAGGCAAATGAAGCAGTATTATTTTTTTAAATATTCATTGGGATGAAGAAAGTAATGTTCATTTTTTTTGGACAAAAATGCAGTATTATTTTTTGGTTATTCATTTTTAGTCGAAAGTAATATTTATTTTTGAAATGAAGATTATATTTTTTTTATAGAAGTATATTTTTTAAAGTATTTATTTGAAATGAAAAAAATAATATTTCTATTTAATTTTCTTTATTAATAAATAATTTTTGTATTATCATTTTATAATTTAAAGTGGGACGGAGTTTGGACCTTTTTGAAGGATTGTAGGAGCAAAGTGTAGCGATTTCAAATTTTAGTTTTTTTATAATAGCATAAATATTAAAATAAAATTGAGCAAATTTAAATTCGCTACACCGTGTAGCGATTTTAATCGGAAAAATTATAAATTCGCTACACCGTGTAGCGAGTTCAAAAAAGTTGGTCATTTTGGGGTGTAGCAAGTTCAAAAAAGTTGGTCATTTTTGGCAAATAGTTTCAAATGTGAATTATTTTGGAATTTAGATTTTTAAAATGAAATTATTTGAAAAAAAAAAAAATCAGAGAATCCATCTTTATCTTTAACTTAAAAGAAAGAACATTAGCCCGGGAAGAGAATTTTTTTTTTCTAATGTGGGAAAAAAATATGCTTAACCTAATGACATCATTCAAATAAATCATATTTGTTTTTCTCACATATAATATTAAATTTATAAAATTAGATAAATTAGTTTTTAAATATTTTATATATATTTAATGAAAATATTGCATTATTCATAATAATTTTTGAAGTAATAATCACATGAAATTGTACATTTTTTCTATATTCTCTTAATATTCGCAATTACTTGGTTAAATGTGTGGATTTTTTTTATCATTCATCGTTATTGTAAATTGATGCTGCAGGAATCGTGATGTAATAAATCTCCGTCTAGCTGCAAGACTGATCACCTGGCTATTTGACCTAAAACACAGAAATAACGACTAGCCAGAATGGTCTCCGGCGAAGACCCTCGAGCGTGAGAGTAAGTATGGTGATATGAGAGCTTATAAAATATAATGAACAATGTATTCAGAATATCAAATAGCAATTACCTTTGAACGGTTGAGTTTGTGAAGTATTTATAGGCGTTGTAAGAGTTGAAATTGTGGTAGGATTGTATCAAATCCCTTAAATCATTGATCAAATTTGTACAAGAGATCGTGTTCATAAATAACTTCTGATTTGTAGGAATCCTGTTAAGAAAGGAATTGTAAATACGCTTTGACTTTGTAGGACGACGTACGTCCTGTAGGTCGAGGTCGCCTGTATGGGGCCAAGTCGACCTGACTGGATAAGCTTAGCCGGGTAACGCTCGAATAGGAGATATGTCAGACAATGCCAGGTCGGGACCATTGAGGTCGGACAATGAGCTAGGTCGACTGATCATTAACGATGGGCCTTGGGCCGTATAATATTTGGGCCGACCCACTAATAATGTGGTGGCAATAATACTTGAATAACTGGGCACGCTCGCTGGGCCTAGCCCGTCACTTTTATTCTGTTCAGTGGCCCCCAACTTTCTGAGTTGACTTTGTCGACCAGGAAGTTATAAGAATTATTGATGAAGATTTGAGTAGGTCGCAGGTAGATGCTCGAACTAATGGTTGGTCGACCAACGATGACGTGGCTCAATCCTGGTCGTTTAAATGTTGACGATCAGATCTGTATGAGCGCCGGAATTCCGTAATCATTGCTCAGTTTGACGCTTGGACAACCGCATTGGGAACCGTTTTAAGCATTATTTGAAAGTTTAAACCGTTTGAAACCCCACACCTTTCCCATTTAGGAAAGAAATATCAAGGGGGATATAAGAAAAATCCTTTTCCTTTTTGGATTTTTACAAACCCCCAAATCTCAAATATACTCAGCAAGAAACAGCACCAGAGCGAACGGATTCATCAGTCGTAGCCGAGCATTCGTCTTACTGTCAAAAACCCTCCTCTTCGATTAAAACCAGGTATCCTTCTATTTCATCACTTTTAGGTTCTATTTTTGAGCTTCCTTTTGATTTCGCCATGGCTAGGACCTTTTGTTGTGAACCTGGGGCTTGGTATGGCTATTGCTCTGTTAATCGTAGAGTATACAAGCACTTAAGGGGAGTATGGAAGAAGATGACCATTGAGAAATGTATTTCCATCTTGACCAGGTGGGGTTTGTACTTTAGCGAGCTAGGTTTGCCTGCAGGAGAAACCCTAAGTGACCTTGAAGTAGACGACCAAAGAGTAGTGTCCTTTCACCTTTTCCACGAATTGCTCGACCATCTAGTTATTTTTTACATTAGGGGACCCAATAAGCCCTCTTTCCTTAGGGATAGAAAAGGATTTCCAGGGGAATATAGGTCGCCCATAAGTAGGTCCCTTGAGTCTGTGTATAAGACTGATTCCCCTGTTTCCTCTTGCTCTTCAGATATGTCGACTCAAGAACAGATGGCGGCCACTGCTTCGACGAGTCTTACCTCCACAAATATTGTTGACGCCTTCTGCAAGTCGGTCGTTCCTGGCCGCAATTAGAGGGGGTATGTGGCCCCCAAGCCCAAGACTGGGAGGAAGGCCTCGGACGATAGGCTCAGAATATTGTATAGTTATTGTGGGATCGACAAAGAGGAGTTCAGTTTAACCCACATGACAGCCAAACAGTTTGATGCTTTCAGTTGGTCTGACAAGACCAGGGACCCAACGAGGGTAGCTTTCTTTTACGGTCAATTCGAGGCCGGGCTTCGACTTCCCCTAGACCCGTTCGTTTGAGAGTTCCTAAAGTGCATAGCAGCTGCTCCGATGCAGTTGGGGACCAACACTTGCAGGGTACTTATTTGCTTTGCGATGGTTTGCAGATTATTGGGGTATAAGCATTGTGTGCACGTTTTTAGGGAATTTTTTAAGGTAGTATACGATAAGAGAACCCGTGGGTTTAGTACCCCATCTAGAAGGAATGACCCAAAACTCTTTATTAACTTGCCCGAAAAGGTAGTAGGATGGAACTCCCATGTAATACTGGTGGAATGTAGAAAAGGATGGGAGTTCCCTTTGCCCGATGATAATTCTGAGATGATGAAGGAAGAAGATTATTGGGTCCCTTCGTCGAGCAAAGAGTTAATACGTAGGCTGAAGCTGGTAGCTCAAAGGGGCACCGTAAATTGGGTCGCCCTTCAAACGGATAAAGATAGCTTCATACAGGCTGGCATGATGCAGGGGGGATGATGAGGCGGTTCCCTTAGCCTTGGTAGTAAGGGGCCCTACATATCCAGATTGGGTGACCCATGCCTTAGGTAGGTTCGAGGATCAATGTCACTTTTGCCAAAAAACACCCGATTACTGTAGAAACCATGGAGAGCACTTTGGTGGTAAATTGTTATCTCCCTTCCCTTTTTACTCGCACTTTTTGTTTACTCGTCATTATCTTAGCTCGAACATTTCTTGGGCTAACTGTTCCTTTCTTTTTCAATGTAGTACTTACTGCTGAGCAAGAGGCGAACATGAATCACATTGCAGGAATATCTGACCAGCGAAAAAGCAAGAAAGCCCATGGGAAGGCCAATGCTCGGGCTAGCAGAGAAAAGGAGGCCGTCGATCGCCAAAAGTTGCTACCCAAGGTCGGCGCAGGGACGATCCCTATAGATGGGTTGGGACCTTTCCAGCTGGTCGATGATCCTGCTGTAGATCAATCAGAAGAGGCGGAGGTTGAAATTTCTTCGGAGAAAACATCGGAATCTAGCCCTTCCCGTGAGCAAGCTGGATCTATCCCAACGAATTTCATTGACGTGGATCTTGGATATGACGAGCAGAACGATGATGCCCTTCCCCTCAAAACCAAAAGGAAGAGGTCGAGGCTTGGCCCAGGCAATGATTGAGCTGGTACTTCCAATGACTCTCCCCTACAGGCTCCCCCAATGATCAGCGCGGATTTTGTGCGTGCTGAGGTGGCGAAGCTTAGTGATCTGCTCGCCCTCACTGTGATTGACTGTATGAGCCGTCATTATCCCGAACTGGGATATGGACAAGCTGTCGTGCGACGGGCTTTGGATCCGAACTTGTTATCCCATTTTGATAAGGAGGCGCTTTCTCCTAAGGAGTTCGCTGATAGGTCCGGCCTATCTCATTGCGAGGTACCAATTTTGTCTCTTTGCCTATTTTTCTCTGTTACTTTAGTCGACATATTGGTTGATCACCTTTGACTGTAACTATTTGTCGAGTTAACCGATTACTTTTTGTGGATGTAGTCTTTAACCCTCGTCGAACAAGCCAAAAGTGGTTGGAGGGCGGCCATTGAGCAGGAGAAGATTGCTACAGCTGCCTATGCCCGAACGGTCAGCGAGATAGATGAGCTGAAAGAGAAGTATGGCGATCTGGATGCCACGTACGATGCTATTAAGCTTGCGAGAGATGTAGCAGAGGCTGATAGAGACAAAGCCCAGGCTGCTCTAAAAGAGCCTGAGGAAAAAATGATTTGTTGAAGGGGGAGGTCGATACTGTTGAAGCCGACAAGTCCTTTCTGGAGAAGGATAATAAGGAGCTAGCCAAGAATATCAAGGAAAGCAACGAGCGTATTCTAAAATTGACTGAAGACCATCTATCAACTCGAAAAACCTGGGAGGTGGCTGTCGTTGAAGCTTTCAAGGAGAGTGACAACTGCTACAATATTATCATTGATAAAGCGAAGGATTTCTTTGATACAGGTCGTCGTCACATATCTCGTCGAGCTATAGTTGATCCGACAGTGGATGTATCCTTAGAATAGCTAGCCCGATGGACGTGTGAAGGGAAGTACGATATTGAAGCCCGTGGTAGCCACTCCGTAGTCCCTTATACTGATAATGACTTAGCATTCATAGCCCAACAAGATAAATAAGATGGTTATGAGCCCTGGGTCGCTCCTCCCCTAGCAGAAAGGAACTTCAATGTTCTTTTTCAAGAAATTCAGGAGGTTGAAGACATGGAAGAGGAGGAGGATTATGGGGTCGACAAGGACCTGCAGGATCCACCTACCGACAAGGCAGCTGTTTAAGTTTTTGATGTAACGAACAAGCTTCAAAACAATTTTTCTTTTTTGTTTATGCAATCCATGCCTTGGCCCAGCTTTTGGGAGGCATTTTAACTCGTAACATCTGTTTGCTTAAGTCCTGGCCTGCTTTTGGGGGACTTTTATTTAATCGTAGTTGACTTTTTGCTTGAATCAATTGTTTGGATCCTTGCTTATATGTATTTCGAACTAGATTTATACAATATGAAAGAGATTGCACAAGTTTTTGGTCGGACTAGTTTCTAGCAATAAAGTCGACTTAACAAGTGCATGCTTTTTGAGAACGGATTTGTCCTTGAGTTGGATTTTGTTAGATGAACGAGACTGATTATGAATCTAGTCTGTTAGAACGAAGTCGACTAAGAGTCGGATTTGTTCAAGGAACGAGGCTGACTAAGAGTCAAGCCTGTTAAAGGAACGAGGCTGACTAAGAGTCGAGCCTGTTAGAACGAAGTCGACTAAGAGTCGGACTTGTTTAAGGAACGAGGTTGACTAAGAGTCAAGCCTGTTAAAGGAACGAAACTGACTAAGAGTCGAGTCTGTTAGAACGAGGTCGACTTAGGAGTCGGACCTGTTAAAGGAACGAGACTGACTAAGAGTCGAGCCTGTTAGATCGATGCATAGATTTAACACAACTTGGTTGAATAGAACTGCAACTTTATTGATGTAGTAGAACGATTACACAGGAAACAGAAAACTGGAACTGGAACTAAACTTAAACTGAAAACTGAACTTAAAAGTAGTATTTGATAAGGTGGCTAGCATGCCACGAATGTTTCAACTCTTCACCGTCTGGATGACCGATCATATAAGTTCTCTCTTTGACAACTCGAGTGACGACATAGGGACCTTCCCATTTGGAAGATAACTTATTCTGCTGAGCTTTCCTTCCAGTTACCTCGATCTTTCATACCACGTAGTCACCTACTTGGAACAATCTTCTCTTTACTTTCTTATCGTGGTAGCTCTTAGTTTTCTGCTTATAATCGACCATCCGTAAATGAGCTGTATCTCGCTTCTCGTCGAGCAAATCCAAGTCGATCAACCTGTTGACGTCGTTCTACCCCTGATCAAAGAAAACTAACCTTATTGTAGGAACTTGTAGCTCGGTCGGTGCCATGGCCTCTGATCCATATGCAAGAGCGAATGGGGTTTCACCCGTGGGCCCCCGAGTGGTTGTGCAGACTGCCTAGAGAGAAATGGGTAGTTCGTCCAACCAGTTGCTTCATCGACCAACCAAACCTGTCTTAAGTGCTGATAGGACCAATTTGTTTGCTGCTTCAGCCTGGCCATTGCCTTGAGGGCGAATGATGACTTCCAATGTTTGAAGCCCACTCTGTTCATTTCGTCTTCGAAAGCTATGGAGAACTGTAGCCCATTGTCCGACACTATAGCTCGCGGAATCCTAAAACGCACCAAATGAAATCATGAATAAAATTGATGGCGTTTTCCTCTGTAATCCTGGCTAACGGCTTGGCCTCGACCCACTTGGTAAAGTAATTAATGGCAACGATCACACGTTTACAGTTTCCTCAGGCGGGCGGGAAGGGACTAATTAAATTGACTCCCCACATATCGAAAGGCCAAGTTGCGACCACTGGAGTTTGCTCAGTTGTGGGTAGTCTAGGTAGGTCGGCAAATCTTTGGCACTGGTCGCACCCCTGAACAAAGTCGTGAGCGTCTGCTCTCATGTGAGGCCAATAATAACCCAATGTAATCAATTTGTCGGCCAAATTTCTGGCCACCGGGTGTCCGCCACAAACTCCACTATGTACCTCGTACATCAGCTGAGTAACTTCTTGAGGGTGAACACACCTCAATAATGGTTTTGTAAAGGACCTTCTGAATAAAGCATCTCCATGAATGACATACCTCGGGGCTTTATTCTTGATAGCTCGAGCTGCTCTCTGGTCATTAGGTAGCTCGCCATTTTCTATGTAGGCCCGTATTTCTTCGATCCAGCACTTAGTGTAAACCCATTCTCTAGTGGTGTCCTCTAAACATTGAATCTGGACCCTCTCGTATGATGGATGCTCAAGGTAAGAGATAGGCTCCCCATGCTGCTCGTTTGACGTGGCCAACTTTGAGAGGAGGTCGGCCAGCTCGTTGTCATCTTGACCAACCCTTTGTATCTCCCAAAATTCCAAGTCCTTGACAAGCTCCTTTACTAAATAGCAGTATTTAACTAGGGTCGGGTTCAACACTTCATACTCTCCTCTGACCTGATTCATAATCAACTGAGAATCACAGTAGGCCAAGATCTTGGTCGCCCCAAAACATTTTGCATACTCGATAGCTGCGACCAAAGCTTCATACTCGACCTGGTTGTTAGAAGCTTCAAACTTGAATCTTAGTGCTTCTTCGTAGACTGTCCCCGATTCTGGCTCGACCAAAACAATTCCAGCCCCACTAACGTTCTTTGTTGCCAACTCATCAGTACAGACTTTCCAGCAATCGTCTGGCAAATTAACAGGGGGCTGAGTTGCAGGCTCCTTTCCCTTTGAATTTTTCTTCTGAGCTCTCACTTCGCTATCTTCCTTGGTGAATGTAAGCTCGACCAAGAAGTCAGCCAAAGCTTGAGCTTTCAACGCCTTTCGAGGACTATACTCAATGTCGAATTTTGTGAAAGCAATTGACCAGTTGAGTAGTCGGCCTGAACTTTCTGGCTTATGTAGGATCTTTCTTAGAGGGGCATTGGTTAGCACGACAATGGGGTGAGCTAAGAAATAGGCTCGCAACTTCCTCAATGCTACAACCAAGGCGTAAGCTACCTTTTCTGCATTATAATACTTGCCCTCTACGTCGGACAGGGCCTTGCTCACATAATACACGGGCTTCTGCAGCCCTCCTTCTTCTCGAACTAGAACAGCGGCCACAACTTGGTCGCCAACAGACAGATAAACGAACAAAGTCTCCCCCATAACCGGGCTGCTCAATAACGGCGGAGAGGCGAGATGCTCCTTAAGCTGCTGGAACGACGAAGAACATTCGGCCGTCCACTCAAAATTTTTCATCCCCCTAAAAGATTTAAAGAAGGGGAGAGACCTCTTTGCTGATTTAGCAATAAAGCGACCTAGGGCTGCCACCCTACCATTGAGTCGCTGCATCTCTTTAATACACGTAGGCTCCTTCATGTCGACTAGAACCTTGATCTTTTCAGGATTAGCTTCAATACCTCACTGAGAGACCATGTGTGATATCCCCCCTCCCACATTGAAAATATGTGGGAATTTAGTGTGATATATAGAAGACCCATACACTACTACTAAGCATCAAATCATCCATTGGACTTTTGGAGGCCTGTGATGGGCTGTGGTTAACCCAATTGAGGAGATGCTTAGTGGGCCAGTGTGTGGTGCCTGCTTAGCGGGTCGGGCTACGGGCTTGGGTCGTTACAAATGGTATCAGAGCAGAACCCCGGCCTTAAGGCTTGCGAGCTAGCCCGGGGGTACGATCTGGGTATTGATAGACCTTGCCAGGGACGGCAAGAGTTTGAGTGGGGGAGATTGTGATATCCCCCATCCCACATCGAAAATATGTGGGAATTTAGTGTGATATATAGTAGGCCCATACACTACTACTAAGCATCAAATCATCCATTGGACTTTTGGAGGCTTGTGATGGGCTGTGGTTAACCCAATTGAGGAGATGCTTAGTGGGCCAGTGTGTGGTGCCTGCTTAGCAGGTCGGGCTACGGGCTCGGGTCGTTACAAATGGTATCAGAGCTTTGGCTTTAGATCCTTGGGAGTTAAAATGTATGAGGATAAGTTTGATTTGAGCCTTTAGATCTTTGGGAGTTTAGGATGTGTGAGAATAAGTTTGATCTGAGTCTTAGGTTTGACCTCAGTGTCATTCTTGGAGTATTTAGTGTAGATTGATAGGTGGAGCAAAGTGCTGTGCGGAACAAAGTGCACACCGCGGAGTCGGTGGGAGTCACCTCTTGAATCCGTATGAGCCCCTCTTGGATCCACACTGCCCGGGGTTTCGATTCAAGTAGGCCTTGCCGGGGACGACAAGGATCCTAAGTGGGGGAGATTGTAACATCCCCAAAAATGTGTGTGCCTGATATGTTTGATATGATTTGATTAGTACTACTCATATCACCAAGATGCATCTTCTTTTCGGAAGCTCATCCTATAAGGACTCCAAGGTTAAGCGTGCTTGACCTGGGGAAATTCTAGGATGGGTGACCCACTGGGAAGTTTCTCAGTGAGCACATAAGTGAGGACAACACGTGCTGGAAAGACTTGTGGTGGTTTGTGGGGATAGTCCGTCAAATCTGATAGCGTTCCGACCCGGTCTTCGGGCTCGGGTCGTTACAAATGGTATCAGAGCAGAACCCCGGCCTTACGGCTTGCGAGCTAGCCCGGGGGTACGATCTGGGTATTGATTGACCTTGCCAGGGACGGAAAGGGTTTGAGTGGGGGAGAATGTGATATCCCCCCTCCCACATTGAAAATATGTGGGAATTTAGTGTGATATATAGAAGACCCATACACTACTACTAAGCATCAAATCATCCATTGGACTTTTGGAGGCCTGTGATGGGCTGTGGTTAACCCAATTGAGGAGATGCTTAGTGGCCCAGTGTGTGGTGCCTGCTTAGCGGGTCGGGCTACGGGCTCGGGTCGTTATACCATGAAACCCAGAAATTTTCCAGCTGCTACCCCAAATACACATTTGCTCGGATTAAGCTTCATGTTGTTTGCCCGCAAATTGGCGAACATTTCCCTTAGGTCGACCACGTGACATCCGGTCTTTGTTTTGATGACCATATCGTCGACGTAGGCCTCCATGTTTCGGCCAATTTCGGAGGCAAAGACCTTGTTGACCATCCTCTGGTAGGTCGCTCCTGCATTCTTCAAGCCGAACGACATCATATTGTAACAGTAAATACCTCCTGCAGCTTGAAAGGCTGTTTTCACCACGTCATCCTTATACATCTTGATCTGGTGGTAGCTCGAATAAGCGTCGAGAAAGCTCAAAGTAGTATGTCCAACTATAGAGTCCACCAGCTTGTCGATCCGAGGTAGTGGGTAGCTATCCTTTGGGCAGGCTAGATTTAGATTGGTAAAGTCGACACACATACGCCATTTGCCATTAGCTTTCTTCACCATCACCACATTTTCTAGCCAGGTGGTATGGAAGGCCTCTTTGATAATACCTGCACTCAAAAGTTTTTGTATCTCAAGTTTGATCGCTTCTTCTTTATAATGAGCAAAACTTCGCAGCCTCTGCTCTTTATGCTTCATGGTCGGATTGACTTCTAGCCTGTGAACAAAGACCTCCTCCTTGATCCCTCTCATGTCTTCTACTCGCCAAGCAAAGATGCCCGTGCTTTCCTTCAGTAGCTTGACAATTTCTGTTCTTTCCTCGACTGATAACTGTCTACCAATTTGAATTTTTTGATCAGGATAGGAGGGATTAGCTATCGCCGCTTCTAGCTCGTCCACAGGTTCCAGCTCTGGACCATCTCTGAATTATAGAGTTTCAATAATAATCTCATGAACCCTCTGTCTTTCCTCGGCTCCCAAGTGTGGAGCCTCTTCAACAATCATACCATCTAATTCAGCTGCGATCTCCCCAGTGGTGGCCTCTGAGTTTTGGTCGATCTGAAGGCATAGCTCGCCTATGATGACTTGGTCGACCATAACTGCATCTGAATCGACCATAGTGTTTTAGGAGGGATGTGTCGGCTCAGTCATGACATGGTCATGTGAGTGATAGGTCGCCTCTTCTACACAGGTGATTGTAGATAGTCGTGAAGTTGTGGTGACAGATTTTGAGAGATTTAAGTATCCTTCAGGAGTATCAACTTCTAGCTCCCTCTTCTTCCTTGTTCGAAGGACGTGATCAAGGTAAGCTTGAGCTGTACTCTGTACGCAGCCTACTCCAGCTAGCGTAGGGAACTTAACCCGCTGATGGGGAATAGAGGCCACCATTCCAAGTGCGACCTGGCCAGGAATACCCAATATAGCAACATAATCACTTACTACATCTATAATAATAAATGTTACCTTAGTCACGACCCTGAAAGGGTGTTGGCCTATGTCGACCTCCAGCTCGATCTGCCCCTTGGCATCTACCCTATGATTAGTGAAGCCCTCCAGTCGACCATCGTAAGGCGACAACCTTTCCTTCGTCAATCCCATCTCCTTGAAAGTTCTATAGAAGAGGATATCTTTGCAGGCCCACGTGTCAATCAAAATCCTACTCGTTGTACAACCGTCTATCAAACCCGGAATTACCATAACCTGCTCCCTTGCAGCCATGTTGGTAGCTAGCTCGTCCGGATAGAAATTGATGACTTCATCTCTGATATAGGTTCTAGGTGGCACGTGTAGAGCTTTGGAGAGATGAAAAATTTTGTGCTTCAGGGCTGTGTTGCTTGCTTGCTCGGTGATAACTCCCAAATCTAACCGAGGCTGCCTTGGATGAACTACACCTTCTGCAATTCGCTCGCCTCCGCTAGGCCGAGCTCCCTTCACAAACCTATCTAGCTTTCCACTGTCGACCCACTTTTGAATGATACGTTTCAAACTAAAGCACTACTCTGTAGTATGACCAGTATCCTTGTGGTAATCACAATATTTTCTGTTGTCCCTTCTGAACTTATTTCCTGGGTTCATTGGGCCTAGATCGAAAAAATTCATTATCTCAGTTCGACTAACGGTCAACGGGGTGAAATTCTCGGGCACTCTCTTAGTCACCCTTATTCTATTCTTCCCGTTCTTGTTGTTGCTACCATTCTTTGCTTGGTCGCCTTTGTTGGATTCTCCAGCTTCGGGCTGCTTCCAACCCTTCTCTTTCTCTTTCTTTTTCTCTTTTCTCTCTTCAGCTATGGCCACATCGTAGGCCCTTTCAAACAGCTCCTGCCTGGTCTTCACGCTCCTGACCTGCAGCTCGTAGTCTAGATCAGGAGAGGATACCCCATTCCTAAAGCAGTTTATTACCTCCTTGTCTGTTAGGTCCTCATCGATCTAGTCGACCATCTCCTTGAACTTAGTGAAGTAGCTCATGGAGCTCTCAGTTTTGCCCTGCATCAGATTGTTCAAATCGATGACCGTCTTCTTTCTGGCCCCAGCTGTCGAGAAGCGCTAGAAATTTCTTCCTCATGTACTCCCACGAGGTAATAAAGCCCGACGTTAAACCACGGAACCAAGTCAGTGTTGCACCTGTGAAGGTGCTGGTTAGTGCCTTCCATAGCACATCATCCTCGGAAGAGACCAAACACATGGTGGCCTCAAAGTGTTGCATATGGTTCAGGGCGTTGGTCGCACCTGAATACTTGTCGAGAGAAGGTAGCTTGAAACCCACAGGAGGTCGTAGCTCGAGCAATTCTTTGGACAAGGGACGAAGAGTATTGTAGTTTCGTTCGCCCTTTCCATCATCCTCCTTCCTGTCATTCTCCATTTTCTCCAGTCTCCTTCTCAAATTTAACAGCTCCCTAGCATCCGGGTTGTCGTCCCTTTGATAGGAGACATGATTCGATCTCTGCCTCTCCTCCTGGTGAGGCTCCCTTTGAGAGTAGGCCCTATGCCTTTCACTTCTGGGTGAAGTTACTTCTCTACCTCTTCTGTCCCTGTGGGAGTGCGACCTAATTGACCTGACAGGCGACCTGTGCCTATTCCTCTCTCGGTGTGATTGCGACCTCTCCATTTTGGCAGGTGACCTATGTATATTTCTTTCGGCCTTCCTTTGTCGCCTCAATTAAGATTCCGCCTCTTGCTCCCTATTACAGTTGAGATGACTTCTCAGGTCGTTACTTAGGATAGATATGTGGGAACGAACATGCTGTACAATCCTCTGCTGGTCGTCATTCTGGCGAGCACTTCCAATCTGTCTAGTACTTCCATTAGGCTGCCTGTGGGAGGTAGCCGAAGGAGCAGGTCGCTGAGATCTTCCATCACCCTTAGGAGACTCAGGAAACTCGAGTAATTTGTCATGAACGTCCAACAAGCCTTGTAGCAACCTAGCCCGCTTCAACAACATTTCTTTCCTACTGGGGTGATTAGTTGAGGGACCTGTGTTGTCGCCTGCAACTGTTCGACCTACCAGTTGTCGCTTTGGTGGGCCGGGCTTACGCCGGCATAGGCCTCTTCTGTTGCCTCCTATTATCAGGCAAACCAGTTCCATCAGCAACGCTATTGGAGCGTGTCGCCCTCCTAGCATGGCACTGTGGTGGGGGAGGAGGCAAGTTAGCGTTCCGATTACTGGCGCCGGCATCCGCATTCTGACCGGCGTTTCCTTGATTAATCTCATCCGAGGCATCCGAAACATGACCGTCAGAAGCCATACAATGGTGTGAGAAAAGTTTCGAGGTCCAAAAGCAACGATTTCCGGCAATGAAACCAAACTGATGCTGCAGGAATCATGCTGTAATCAATCTCCGTCCAGCTGCAAGACTGATCACCTGGCTGTTTGACCTGAAACACAGAACCCACGACTAGCCGAAATGGTCTCCGGTGAAGACCCTCGGGCGTGAGAGTAAGTATGGTAATATGAGAGCTTATAAAATATAATGAATAATATATTCAGAATATCAAATAGCAATTACCTTTGAACGGTTGAGTTTGTGAAGTATTTATAGGCATTGTAAGAGTTGTAATTGTGGCAGGATTGTATCAAACCCCTCGAATCATGGATCAGATTTGTACAAGAGATCGTGTCCATAAATAACTCCTGATTCGTAGGAATCCTGTTAAGAAAGGAATTATAAATACGCTTTGACTCTGTAGGTCGACGTACGTCATGTAGGTCGAGGTCGCCTGTATGGGGCCAGGTCGATCTGACTGAATAAGCTTAGCCGGGTAACACCCGAATAGGAGATATGTCGGACAAAGCCAGGTCGGGACCATTGAGGTCGGATAATGAGCTAAGTCGACTGATCATTGACTATGGGCCTTGGGCCGTATAATATTTGAGCCGACCCACTAATAATGTGGTGGCAATAATACTTGAATAATTGGGCACGCTCGCTGGGCCTAGCCCGTCACTTTTATTCTGTTCATAAATATTTAAAAATAGATAGGCAATAAATTTTAAATTGTCCAATATTTAAAAAATAGAAATCTCAAAAGTTACATATGGAAATGGAAAAGATAAGTTCATAACTATTAGATACTTAATATGGAAGGATTAAGGAAAAGGATGAAGCATTTCATAAATCATTTGTGTGAATTATTAATTATATATTATTTAGCAAAAAATGAAAATTAAAATAAAAAAGGTCTAATATGGCGTGTGAACACATGTACTTTAGAAGAAACTATGAAGTCGTTACTACCACCAAGTTGTCCAGCACTTTATGTTAACTATACACAATTTGATTAATTAATATATTTTCTCAGTAACGAGTTTTTTTTTTGTTTGAAAATTGAGTGTGTTCATGCCTATTCTGGGCTGATAATGAATCCGCTCCTGGTTGTAAAAGATACACATTGCTTTCACACAGTGACAATTATATATTAATCAAGGAAATAACCTGAATAGTGATGGAGGGGATAAAATTACAACTTATTAATTATTTTTATATTTATATACTTATCTTCAGTTATATTATGTAATTATTGAGTTTAATATTTCCGTCGAGTAACGGGTTACTCACTAATTGTATTGAAAAACAAAGTAAAAATGGGAATATTATATTTTGGACTTCAAAGTTTAGGGAATGTTTCCAAGTTAGGCCTTATTCAATCACTATTTATAATTTAGGCCCCAAAGTAGAACTGGAACTGCAAACTACTCTTCATGTAATAAATTTTGATAAATAAGGAAATTCTATAAATGGTGAGTACTTATGAGAATACGTAGTGGAACCTTCTGTTCATTTACTTATTTTATTCTAATCTATAGTTGAGAATACAAGTGAATATCATTAGAGTAAACAACTCAATATTTAAAGGAATGTACCTAATAATATAAGTCGAAATCACTATTCAAAGGCACCTAATCTAAATGATAAGTATAACAAGAAGAAATCTATCTTCTTAAACAAGTTAAAAACTCAATATATTTTATATAACTCAACACTCTCCTCTATTAAAATTGCGTAAGTAGCATATTTATAGAATGCTTGGATCATCCCTCCAAGTTAGGTTAAACTAGAAATTAAATATAAGTAGATACGAATGTCTAGAAATTAATATGAAAAGCCGAAAGTGTTGGATAAATTCGGATGTAAATGATCATGTGCGCAACCCTTGATAAAATGGTCATAAATTATTCTAGAAAAATCCAAAAGATATTCGAAAGAAGCGTTGAAAACTAGACTCGAAAATCTTTTCGGGATATATAATTCAGCTGCTGAAAAATTATGTATAATTATCGGATTGTCCATGAAGTGGACCCAATATTTTGGTATTTATTATCTTGGACAGCAATATCAAATAACTCTTTTCAATAGTTTATTTAACCAAAAACCTACTCCACCAATAATGAATCTCAAAAATATTTGGAGGCTTGTTTTCCGCATCAATATCCTAAGTACTTACTTCAAAAGTAATTAGAATCAGGAGATACCTGCCTACTCTTTCCGTCCCCAAATAAGCGACTTAGCCTGATTTATTGTAGACTTGAATGAAATTTTGACCAAAAAATAAATGAAAATAAAAACGAGAGATCGAAATATTTCATAGAGTGATGATTGATAATATTGTATAATACTACAGACAATCGACATAAGTAGAAGGCCAGAAAGACTAGCAAAATGCCAACCGCAAGCTGGAAGACCATGACGAATGCTAAATTTCACGTCGCATGTCACCCACCCTTTTATTTTATGTGGGAGATGTTATTCTATGTCATGGTGCGGTTGACCATAATATTTGAGTTTGTGGGTATGAGCGAATTATACACCGATGACGCAACTGAATTTGGGGTATTACTTGAAGATAACTTTTACAAACAGTCACAACCTATTCCATGTAACTGTTTCTTTAACATTCATTAAGCTGATATTTCTCTCATCATATTTTGAAAATAATCCAACAGAATATTGGAAACAAAAGATGTACTACCTCTGTCCCAAAATGATGTCGTAGGTGCAGCCAAGACGGATCTGGGAGGCGTGTTGCAGCAGACTGGTATAGCGCAATTAGACAAGGGGCACGACTCGCTCGTTCCGAAATCCAGCACAAGTGTTTTTGGCGTCACGCTTCGTACCACGAATGAAGAAGGAGGGAACGACTCGTGAAGGAGGTCACGAGTCGTGACAGACGCGTTTTCAGAATCCGACTTGTTTCCTTATTCCTGTTTGACGATTTATTTTTGGGTTTTTAGTCTTTTCCTTTTTCAAGTTGATTAGGGTTGTGTGGGGAGTATTTATACTTGTTTTAGTTTCTTAAAAACAGTAGACCTTTTTATCAATTGATTTTCAATTTGCATCTTGCAAAATTCTTGGTCAATTTTATTGACTTGCAGAAGACCTTTCTTGGAAGTTCTTGTTATCTAAGGAATTGCGATTCCTTGCAGAAGGTTTTGATTTCGATCAAGCCTTGGTTACTATTCCGCTGCGTTACTTTACATCAGTTGGTATCAGAAATCGGACGATCCTAGGGTTCTCCGACGAGGTGATGGCAAACGATGGGAGAAACAACGGCGACATCACTGCAATCCTTGAACGTATGGAAGCAGCAGCCACAGAACGTATGCGGTTAGACGAAGAGCGTCGCGATCGACAACATGCGGAATTATTGGCGGCTTTGGTGCAGTTGCGGGTAGACATGTCCAAATAGAACCGGGAACCGACGGAACCGGCGGGTAGAACCGGAACCGGGAACCGGCGAGAACTGGGAACCGCCGGAACCGAAAACCGAACGTAACCGGGAACCGGATTGAAACGGTTCGAATACGAATCCACCATATTGGGAACCGAGGAACCGGCGGAACCGGAAATCAGCGATTGATCAAGGTAAGTTAAATGTAATATTTAGCATTTATTTAGTATTTGTACTTATAGTGTAGTGTTGTTTTATTTAAATTAGACTAGAATTTAGATAAATGTTGTAATATAGACTATAGAGGTATAGGCTCCTTTTGTCTACCCTTGAATTATAAAAGGGAAAGACTTGGTTGTCCCCCTCATTGTAATATTTTCAATTATATTAATAAAATTATAAGGGTGCCGCCCCTTTTTTTTTCCTAAAAATATTGTTAGAATTTTTATTCTATCTTTAATAGTATACTAACCAAATTTTGTCCACTTCTCATTCTTTCCAAAAAATAAACTCCCCAAGTGAAAAAAAAAAAAAACAGATTAGTTAGCGTCTTTACTGTTTTAAGAGGTTTGGATTAAAAAAAAAAAAAAAGTTAGATGGTGATGGAACCGGTGGAACCGTTGGAACCGAAACCGGCGGATAGAACCGGGAACCGGATTAATATGTTTCGAATACGGTTTCGGCTATTTGGGAACCGGGAACCGGCGGTTCCGAAACCGGGAACCGGAACCGGAACCGTTTGGACATGTCTAGTTGCAGGTAGGTGGTGGTGGTGATGCCAATCCACGAAATCGGGCTGGTCCTCGCGGGGAAAATCTCCACCGTGATGATCCGATGGGCGGGGAGGTTTCTGATAATGATGAAGGTGAGGCCAGGGCAGCACCTCCTCAAGACCAACGTCCTAAGATTAGGGCGGATATTTCGGCCATTAATGGTGAGTTATCTATCGAAGAATTCTTGGATTGGCTTTCGGAGGTTGAAAAATTCTTTCGATTGATGCGTATTTAAGAAGATAGAAAATTCCCATATGTTGCTTACAAATTGCGTGGTGGTGCATCTGCATGGTGGGATCAATTGTTTAGACAGAGGTTGCGTGAAGGGCAACCTGAAATTCGTTATTTGAACCATATGAATAGAGAGTTAAGGGAACGTTTTCTTCCACGAGATCATGATCAGGATCTCTATATGAAATTTTTATCTTGTAAGCAAGGTAGTCGAACAGTTGATGAATATGTTCATGATTTTCATGCACAGTCGGCACGCACTGATTTATATGAGACAGAGTCGCAGATGATTGCTAGATTTATGTCGGGTCTATGGGTGAATATTAAACATCATATAGAGTTGTTTACTACCTACTCTTTGAATGAAGCTATTTCTAGGGCAAGGAAGGCTGAAAGACAACTAGCAAATCCGTATCGTGCCCCGACCATATTTAGGAGGTTTGGTGATGCTTCTTCTTCGGGTGGCAAGGGACAATCGTCGGGTGCTAATGTTGATGGAGGCAAGGAGATTTCTCAGGTTGCGGGCCCTAAGGTTGATGATGGCAAGAAGATTACAACTCCGGCTCCTGCGCAAAACCCACCGGCGAAACACCAACACACAAGGTAATAATCCTTATGCAAAACATTATGGGGATAAATGTTTTAGGTGTAACCAACCAGGGCATATTTCCAATAATTGTCCGCCATATAGATCCCAATGGGGATGATGGCGAGGGGGACGAGCACGAGTCTTATGTGGTCCGAAAGCTTATGTTGACTACTTCTGCGGAGGAGGCCAATCCAGAGCGACACAACATTTTTTGCACCAAGGGGAAGATCAATGATTTTGCGGCTATGATAATCGTTGATAATGGTAGCAGTGAAAACCTAGTGGCTCGTGGTTTGGTGGAGAAATTGAAGCTCGAGGTACGCAAACATCCTACTCCTTACTCTGTGGGGTGGATTAACAATGTTGGCACTATTAAGGTACATGAGCAATGCCTTATTCCTTTTTCTATTGGTAGCTATAAGGATGATGTTTTATGTGATATAGTAGATATGTCCGCATGCCATTTATTATTGGGTAGACCTTGGCAATATGATCTTGGTGTTGTGCATAATGGGCGGGAGAATTTATTCGTTTTACGAAAAATAGGGTGCATTTTCATTTACATGCTTTGAAAAGCGGTTCTAGTGGTAAACCAAAGGTGAAACCTATTGTCTCTTTGTGTACTGCCACTGAGTTTGTTGAGGATATTGTGGATGCTCCTTTTGTGTTTGCGGTGGTGCAAAAGGGAGTATTGGGACAGGTTAGTTTGGTCCCTACATCTTTGCAGTCTTTATTAGATGAGTTTCGTGTTGTTATGCCTGACGAGCTTCTTGCAGGGTTACCTCCCTTGCGTAATATACAACATAATATTGATTTGGTGCCAGGTGCTTCTTTGCCTAATCTCCCACATTACAGGATGAGTCCCGCAGAACATGAGATTTTGTGTGAACAGGTGGAAGATTTATTGAAGAAGGGTTATATACAGGAGAGTATGAGTCCGTATGCGAGTCCGGCTCTACTTGTTCCTAAGAAGGATGGTACTTGGCGGATGTGCGTGGATAGTAGGGCAATTAACAAAATCACTGTTAAGTACAGGTTTCCGATTCCTCGTTTGGATGACATGTTGGATATACTTAGGGGTTCCAAGGTGTTCTCCAAAATTGATTTGAAGAGTGGTTTTCATCAAGTTCATGTTAGACCGGGGGATGAGTGGAAGACTGCCTTCAAGACCAAGGAAGGCTTGTATGAGTGGTTGGTGATGCCATCCGGGTTGTCAAATGCTCCTAGTACTTTTATGAGATTGATGCATCAAGTGTTGAAACCTTACAATGGTAAATTTTTGGTGGTTTACTTTGATGATATTTTGATCTATAGCAGGTCGGAGGAGGAGCATATTGAGCATCTTCGGGCGGTTCTACAAACTTTGAAGGACAATGAATTGTATGTGAATCTCAAAAAGTACAGTTTTATGCTTGATCATTTGTTGTTCTTGGGCTATATTGTTTCTGCAGATGGTATTCGGGTGGACGAGGACAAGGTTCGTGCTATTCGTGATTGGCCTACACCAACGACAGTCAGTGAGGTTCGTAGTTTTCATGGCCTTGCCACCTTCTATCGTCGTTTTATATGGAATTTTAGCACTATTATGGCTCCAATTACGGAATGTATGAAGAAAGGGAAGTTTCTTTGGACTGATGAGGCGACAGCTAGTTTTGCTTTGATCAAAGAGAAATTGTCTAGTGCACCTTTGCTAGTTTTACCCGATTTTTCTAAACCCTTCGAATTGGAGACGGACGCTTCGGTGATTGGTATAGGGGCTGTTTTGCTTCAAGGCAAGAAACCGGTTGCTTTCATGAGCCAGAAGTTGGAGGATGCTAAGCGGAAGTGGACTGTTTATGAGCTTGAGTTCTACGCGGTGGTATAGGCTATCAAGCATTGGGAGCAGTATTTATTGCAGCGTGAATTCATTCTTCATACCGATCATGAGGCCTTGAAGTACATGAATGGTAAGAAGCCGCTTAATCATATGCATGCTCGTTGGGTTGCTTATTTGCAGCAGTTCACTTTTGTTATTAAACACAAGAGTGGACAACATAATAAGGTAGCGGATGCCTTTAGTCGAAGGTCAATTTATTGGTGACAATGGAGAATGTAGTTGTGGGTTTTGATTGTTTGAAGGATTTGTATGCCACTGATGTTGATTTTGCAGATGAGTGGGCAAAGTTGAAATTACCCGGGAATCCGGCTCGCGCGCGGGGGTCCCCCCGGTCATCTCGCATTTCGCGTCGCGTTCGGGAATGGTCGCCCGGATCCGATAGGCAGCGCGTTCGCGCCCCGGCATCTGGCTCATTCCCGTTTTTGCGGTGTTGGAGAATGTCTCGCCGTGTTTTTGCTTGTAGAGTCGCCACGCCGTTTTTATTAAGCCCAAAACATTGAAAAAGGGCATCAGTTTAAAAATAAACTATTTTTTGTGTGATGAGATTTTTGAGTTCGGAGGTCAGATGACTCCTCGGGAAGAGAATATTAGAATCTTAGAGCTCACCCGAGTTGCCTCGTAAAAATGAGTCTTGTGTGTGTATGTGCTTTTAAAAATGCATGCTTTATCAGATGTCTACATCGTACACTGCTTTATTGAAATGTATTGAAATAGTAATGGAAGGAAGCCTTACCAATGTTGGTCAGTGTCTGTCTTCCGCGGGGGAATAGTGTTTGAGGATGGAATAGTGTTCCGGGACGGACCGGGATTGCTTCGGGATGAGCCGAGTATGCACGGACGAGAGGAAGTTTCGGCATGCGTTGGGATCACAGGGATCACTCGGGCAGAGGTTCGGCGTGCGTTGGGATCGCAGGGATCGTTCGGGCATAGTTTCGGCGTGCGTTCGAGTTGCCGGTTTGACTCGGAAAGAGCCGGGACGCCTTGGGAAAGACCAGGCAAGGCCTCGGAGTACCACGAGGGGCCTCAGAGTACCTCGAGAGTGCCTCGGGGCAGCGCGGGAGCGCTCGAAGAGGCTTCGGAGCACCGCAAGGGGGCTCGGAAGGCCTCAGAAGGATCCGAAAGGGGTCGGGAGTGCCTCGAGAGGACTTAGAGGGGTGCCAGAAGGCTGGGGGGAGAGGAGAGAAGAGGGAGGTGTGTGAAATGAGGGAGGGGGAGCCCTCTATTTATATTGACAGATTTTGTGCAAGAAGGTTCGTACGGACCTTCTAGGTAATCTAGGATTTTGGTTTTCCTCGATTTGAGGGAATAAGTGGACTTTAAGAGGATTCTAAAATTATGATGTCTGGTGACAAGAAGGTCCGTACGGACCAATCTGTCATGCAATAAGGTCCGTACGGACCTATCATGTATTTCAGTAATGATGCATTCCGGGATTTGAGGGAATAACTTGGACTTTAAGGGGATTCAGTAATCATTGAAGCAAAGAGGTCCGTACGGACCATATATGCTTTTCCAATTTCTGAAAAATTCTTAAAAGGTCCTTTTGTCCCTTTTTGGCCCAGAAAGGTCCCTCCCTTGGTTTGGTTGGGGGTTTTTGAGTGTTTTGAGTGTGCGGGTCTTCGAGCTGTGTTTGTGAGTCTGCGGTGTTTCCGTATATTCGGAAGAGGGTGATCCAGTTGGAGTACTTACGAAGCCCCTCGGCAGCGTCGCTTATGGAGGAAGTGGGGTCGTCGATAAGATAAGGGTCACGATACGGATCGCGTCTTTGGGAGAGGAAGTGACCTTGTAGAGTCGGTGCGTGAGACATGGCGGTGTTGTTTGTGTGTGGCCAGTATAGGTCGATTAGGCTGAGACCCTATGATAGGATTCCTACGTATCCGTAGCGGGAATCAAGCACAGTCGTAGTTCGTGTGTGGGGTGAGTGTTGTTGTGTACGGGGACGTGAGATGTCCTCGGCGAAACTCTGTGTGTGGATGTGGTGGCATCACTGTGAGTGGCCGCGTAGGTCGGTGGTAGAGACGTGGAGGTGTCACGGGTGATCGCATAGGTCGGTGGTAAGGGCGTAGAGCGTCCGGGAGTGACCCGCATGGAAGTCGATGGTAAGGCGTGGAGGCATCCGGGAGTGACCGCATGGAAGTCGGTGGTAGGAGCGTGGGCGTCGGGGGTAGCCGCATGGGTCGGTGGTAAGGGCGTGGAGGCATCTGGTGGCCAGTATAGGTGAGTGATAGTAGGGCGATGGGCGTCATGGGTGGCCGTATAGGTCGATGGTAGAGATGTGGAGGCGTCTGGGTGGCCAGTATAGGTCGATGGTAGGCGTGGGCGTCCGGGTGACCGCGTAAGTCGGTGGTAAGGGCGTGGAGACGTCTGGGTGGCCGCATGTAGGTCGGTGAAGGGCGTGGAAGCGTCTGGGTGTGGCCCGCATAGGTCGGTGGTAAGAGACGTGGCGTCTGGGGTGGCCGAGATAGGTCGGTGGTAAGGAACGTGGGCGTCACAGGTGACCATGGGTCGGTGGTAGGGACGTGGAGCGTCTGCAGGTGGCCCGCATGGAGTCGGTGGTAGAGACGTGGAGGCATCTGAGTGGCCGCATAGGTCGGTGGTAGGAGCGTGGGCGTCTGGGTGATCGCATGGGTCGGTGGTAAGCCCAGACGTGGAGGCGTCACAGGTGACCCGCATGGAGTCGGTGGCCAGGACGTGGAGGCATCACAGGTGGCCGCATGGGTCGATGGTAGGAACATGGAGGCGTCAGGGAGTGATCGCTCGGGTCATTGGTAAGGGACGTGGAGGCATCTGGGTGGCCGTATAGGTCGATGAAGTAAGGAGCGTGGGCGTCTGGTGGCCGCGTAGGTCGGTGGTAGAGGCGTGAAGGCATCACAGGTGGCCAGCATGGTGGTAGAGATGTGGAGCGTCTACAGGTAGCCGCATGGGTCGGTGGTAGAGCGTGGGCGTCTGGGTAGCCGCGCATAGGTCGGTGGTAGGAGCGTGGAGCGTCTGCAGGTAGACGCATCGTCGGTGGTAGGGCGTGGGCGTCTGGGTGGCCGCATGGTACGTGTAGGAAGCGTCGGCGTCTGGGTGATCATAGCGTCGGTGGTAAGGGCGTGGAGCGTCTGGGTGATCGCATGGTCGGTGGTAAAAAACGTGGAGGCATCACAGGTGACCGCATGGTCGATGGTAGAGCGTGGGCGTCTGGGTAGCCGTATAGGTCAATGGTGAGACGTGGAGGCATCACAGGTGACCGCATGGAGTCGGTGGTAGGAACGTGGAGCGTCCTAATATGATGCGAGGGCATGGTGGTGCACTAAAGATGTGGTGACCGCCGTAATTCGGTGTAGAGACGTGGAGCGTCTGGGTGACAGCCGCATAAGGGTCGATGGTTGGACCTGTGACGGGATTCCTACGTATCCCTAGCTTGAGGAATCAAGCACAGTCGTAGTTCGGAGATCGTGAAATTGTGAATGTACGCGGGCGTGGTGGTGCCACTGAAGTGTCGTGTGGCCGCCAGGAGTCGGCTTGTGAGGGCGTGGTGGCGTCTGAGATGGAGAATTTTATGATTTTCCGAATCGGGTGGTTTAAAGCCTTTCGGGATGGAGATAGTGATTTGGGAGGTTTATGCGGTCTTAGGGCCAGACAGTGGTTTAAAGCCTTAGAAATTTGGAGGTAGTAATGACGTATGAGGACTTGATTCGTCTTAAATACTGCCCAGTTGGAAGTCATGTATGAGACTTGATTCGTCTTCGGCTGCGGTTGTGTCATGTATGACTTGATTCGTCTTGGCTGCGGTTATGTCATGTATGAGACTTGATTCGTCTTCGGCTAGCGGTCGTAAGAGAGCTTGGGCGCCTTGTGCTTTGATTGTGAGAGGTGTGAATGCCTCGCGTTTTGTCCGCTGGGGAAAAGGTTGGACTTACTCTGATCGCCGGTGTTCATCTGCTGGGGATATGTGGCCTTGTAGGGGATTTTTCCGCTGAGAAGGTGACTTCGGGCTTACTTTGATGGCCGGTGGTTGATTCACCGTTTGGCGTTTTGGAGGCATTTTTGTACCTTGGGATTTGTGCTTGGAGGTGCTGGCTCCTTTTGTGCTTGCTTTACCGTTTAGGTCCGGGCTTACGATGACGGCTGGTGTCTACGTTGCCGTTTAGTGAGCGAAATCCGGACTTACGATGACGGCCGGGGTTGGTTTTGTTGGGTTGAGGACCAAAAAGCGCATTGAATCTGTTTGAAATAGGCCTTTGGGCCGGCCCGGGGGCAAAGATTATAAGGGCAAAGAAGTAATTTGGCCACGTGGGTTGCAAGAAGGTCCGTGCGGATCTTCTCCCTTTGCAAGGTCCGTACGGACCAATGCGATTTGGTTCCCGAGTTTTGACCGGCTTGGAGGCAACCGAGGCTTTTCCCACTTCTTCTTCTTCCAGTTCGTGCACCAGCGAGAGAGAGGGAGAGAAAACTCCATTTTGTGCCAAAAATCCTTAGAAAATCCTCCACTTTTAGCTTGAGTTGCTTGTAATGGCGGAAGGATCAAGGAGAGGACGTCGTCAACGGAGCCAAGAGATGATCGAGCAAAGGGCGGAGCTTCAAAGGAATTGCACTTCCTTCGTGCCTTCGTCGAGAAATCCGGATGTATTGTATCCGAATCCGGAGGTGCACACTAGGCGAGTTAGGAACGTCGGGGAGGTAAGAAATCGATTTCGTCTTGATTCCTTGCTTGAATTGTTGTTTGCTAGAACTAGGTTTTAGTTTTTCGCATATTTGGGGCTTTTTTTGTTTGCCATGCTTTTTGTGAAATTCGTGATGAATTGTTGAAATTGAGCATGTAAAAATTGTGGGTATGTGACTTTTGTGCAAAAATGTGTAGATTGGCTCTTATTTGTGAAAATAAAGTGCCTCTCTTTGAAATGCATGCTTTGGTGTTTTGTACCTTATGCTATTTCTGTATGTACATTGTGGGAAAAATTGCCATGTAGGGACAAATTTTGTGAAAAATGTGAAATGTGCCGTGTTTTGTGACGGGTTTTGTCTGAAAGTATGTGCCGTGTAGGGACGGACTTTTCTGAAAGTGTGTAATGTAGTGTGTGCCGTGTTTTTGGTGACGGACTTTGTGGGGAGTTTATGTGTAATATGTGCCGTGTTTTGTGACGGGTCTTGTGAAAATGTGTCGTGTAGGGCTTAATCCCTCTATTGAGAAAATTTGTACAGTATGTGCCGTGTTTTTTGACGGACTGCATGGAAAAAATTATGTGCAATGCATGCCGTGTTTTGTGACGGGTTACATGTGAAAATTATGTGCAATGTTGGGACGGACCCCCTATTTTTCTTTTGATGCTTTGCATTAGAAATCTTGTGGCCAGCGTACCTTTCTTTGTGTTTACCTGCAGGATGAGGGCTTTTATGCAGGAAAGCCAAAAAGATGAAGTCTCGAGGGTCGATCGAGGCCGTAGTGAGAGCCGGTAGCGGATTGCCTGGACATCTCTATGGGGGCAGGCCGGGAGCCCTAAGAGGCTGGTTTATGGTTATGGCTTGGCGCGTTCGTGGAGAACTTGGCCGGGATTTACGATATGAGGAAGAACAAAGAGCATCTTCCTAGGTTTGTTCAGAGTATTGGTGGGATACCACCCACACCTTCCATTTGAGTTGGGGCGAGGTGACGGTGACTCCCACCGATTTTCTTTGCTATCACCGGGCTTTCCTTGAAAAGGAGGGCCGGTGCGGTGGAGGGATAGGATATCTAATGAGGTCTTGGTATTTGTTGGGCTTTGCGCCTCTTCCTCGCGAGGGCACAGGCATCTTTGTCTGGTGATGTGGAGATGCGGATTACGGCCAGTATGTGGGGCCTATTGTCGTGGTACCGGCATGGTGACGGCGGATCGAGTTTGGCACGATCCTTCACGTGGTTTGCCCTTTCCGAGACTCTGTTCTCGAATCACGCGACTACGGCTCCCTTTTCTCTACTGGAGAGTTTGATTGATTTGGAGAGGGTTTGTGAGATAGCTTGGGGCGAGGCGCGCCTGGCCGAGCTTTATTTCTCTTTGGACCGGTTTAGCCGAGGCGTGGCTAATTCTTTGAAATTTGCTTTGACTTTGCTTTGGAGGTATGAGTTTATTGTTGTTTTTGATTAGCAACTTTGTCATTTCTCCGTTTTCTTTTTGAGCCTTTTACGCTTTTGTCGCGAGGTGTGGTTCTATGAGATCTTCGGTGCTTCCCGTGGGACCGAGATGCTGAGGCCATAGCGGCCTATCCTGCTATGTTGGGTTGGGCCCGTCCGGCGAGGAGGAGGAGGACGAGTAGGGGGAAGCTCACCATCGCCTACGGGGAGGTGCAGGAGTATCTGGGGAGAGATAGCCCGGCGGAGTTTGCTCTGTACCCACAGGCTCGGTATGGGGACGAGTTCGAGGCGGTCCCGTGGTGACGGCGCGAGAGGAAGATCTTTGCGGGGCTTGACACTGTGACGTCATGTACTTGGGAGAGAGGGTCTTTTGGCGGCATGGCAGGGTATGCTCCCCTTGGCTCGAGGGACCCGCCTTTTGGGATGATGGATTCGTGGGATATGGATGTGCTGGAGTTTGAGAGGTATATGGGCGGCGTGAGTGCCGATGAGTTTGTTTTGTTTGGAGAGGAGTACGGGTCCGTCGTTAGGAGGAAGTTGAGGACGCCACAGGTGTTGGCGAGGAGAGGGAGGCGGCCCGCCGGGTCCCAGAGGTTCCGGTGCTGGCCGGATTTCACATATATACGGGGCGACTCGTCGAGGCGTAGGGTGTCGGTACCCGTGCACAGGCGCTCCTGCTTGCTCGGGTTGACCCGAATGTGCCGGTGAGTGTGCTTACTCTTTTCCATCTTGGCATCTTTTACGTATTTTTCTCTTTTGTATGAGTATGCACTGTATCTTGTTAGTTGAGCGTTTCTTTGTTGTTTGTTTGTGCGGAGTCTGCGGGAGAGCCTATGACACGGCCCGGCCGCCGTTATGTGGCGATGCGGTCCTTTGTGAAGAAGATGGCGGGGAAGATGTCTTGCCGGTCTTCGCGGCGTGTGCGGCGTACGAGCCGTGCCTTCGAGGCATTACGTGGATGCTCCTCCGCCGAGGTTGAGCGAGCGCGCAGCGGGAGGGACCTGCGGGGGCGGCATAGCATGGATGCCGGGGCGTCTTCGGGAGTCAGAGGCCGCCGGTCTTTCACCGATTCGGCCTTCGCGGGAGGCAGGGAGAGAGTGCGTCGAGCACGCCTACTTCGATCCTTTTGTCGGGTTTGACCCTTCCGAGTATCTTGAGTACCTACCCCAGGAGGGGGTTCAGTATTCTGATGATGAGGGTGTGACTGGCGAGTTTGCCGGGGTGCCCGACTTCTCGCTTGAGGATGTTAATGATGATGATGAGGAATCAGATTAGGGCTCATTTGCTTTCCCTCTTTCCATATCCTCTTTTTTTTTAGCAACAGGCATTATATCTACCTGTAATAAAACATTCGCATTTGCACCGCAAAATATTTTATTTTAAGATGTAATGTCGTATTTCGTGATTCCCGGGAGTTGTCCTAGGAATTGTTGCTATTTTATTATTTGTGCATGCCACGTGAGCTGGGAGTGCGTTTGTGGGTAGTGTATGCTTGCCGGAAATGGCTTTGGCCAGGGTTTGGGCAGTTTGGAGCAAGGTCCTGCGGGGAACAGTGGTTGTTGTACTGTTTGCTGGGAAAATGGGCCCATGATGCAACAAGGTCCGTACGGACCAACTTGGGGTGCAAAGAGGTCCGTACGGATCACCTTTGCTTTTGGGAAGGGATAAATGCTTTCCGGATGTCTGGACTTTCCCCACTCCCCATTTGCAGCCATTTTCGAGCTTTCTTCCCCATTTTCTCTAGGAACCTCCATTTTTGCCATGGATTCTTCGTACGTTCCAAGAATTTTGCCAAGGCTTTCGCAGGAGCGGCAAGCACACTTCTTTGAGCGGCTGAAAATGTGGATGCGACACCGTATGAGGCATCAGAGACGGGCTTTCGAGGTAAGGTTTCGACTTTGCTCGGTTTGGTCCCTTAAGGAGTTGGTTCCTGATTGGGAATTGTTGCGGGCTGCCGCGAAGTTCTGGGATGTTAGGAGGCATGTGTATTGCTTCTCCTACAATGAGATGGTGCCCACCTTTGAGGATTTTCGGGCTTTGATTGGAGGACCGGAGGTGGAGGCCATCTCGCTTCCTTTGATTGGCGGTCTTTGCCGTGAGCGTGAAGCTTGCGAGGCTTTCTTCGGACTTCGTTGGGAGAAGTGCGGGGCATGATCCTTGATTCGGGTCATATTGACATTTACTGCGGCTGCCGGAAGCGGTTTATGATTGATGATGAGAGTGATGTCTCTTGGGATGCGTTTGCCCTGTGCGTGATAGCGACACTTTTCATGGTCAGCTCCTTTGGGGTTTGCGATCGCGCTTTGCTAGATGTGGTTGGAGCCTTTGCGGAGTGGAGAGGATATTGTCCCGTTGGTCTTTGGGGAGACTCTTCATGGTATTGATCGTCGCGGCGGGGATCGGTTCATGAGAGGGGAAGCCCCGCTTTGCTCACCTTGTGGGCGAGGAGAGACTTCGAGGCCATGCCGAGGCTCAGCGTCGTTTAGTCCGTGGTCGTTTGCTCGGCGACCTCTTGTGTTGGATATGGATCGATCCGCTGGGAGAGATGGATGGCACGGCTTGGTACGCATCGGATCCGTTGGTGGGTTCCGCCTTTGGGGATTGAGACTAGGAGGGCCTTTCGGGAAGGGTCCTATGTTGTCGAGTTCAGGTTTGTCTTGGTCCTCCTTCTATATTCCGTCGCTTGTTTCTCGGCGGTTTGGGATGAAGCGGGAGCCTTTGTTGGCTGGGATGACCTTGCTGCTGCGGAGGTAGCTCCTCTTTGTATGGCGGCTCAGGTGCTCTTTTGTATTTTACGAGGTATGGAAGTATTCCGCTTTCCCTCTGTGGTGCTCCTTAGACGTCGGGAGAGTGTCGTATTGACTACCCGATGCACGGCCTGGTATGAGCGGCGTGTTGGGCAGTCCCAAGTGGCTTTGGGGAAGCGAGGCGTGGAAGCGATTACGGGGCCCGATTGCCGTAGTAGCTATTGCCTTAGGAGTGCGAAGCACAGTCGACCCTCGGGATGTGACGGGAGACACTTTGTTTGACTACGAGACCGAGTTGACCGGCGACGGAGAGAGGTCCTCTTTTGCGGACTCGCGGGGAGGAGATCCGAGCGAAGCACGGGCGAATGAAGCCACGAGAGGCTCTTGGATTGTTTGACTCTACGGGGAGGACCCCTAATCTCGGAGCGAGACGCGAGCTGGCTCGCGTGGAGCGAAAGAAGACTCGCGGGGACGAGGGAAGAAAGGGAAGAATGGCGAGGGACAAGCGCGAGATGGCGCGGAATGACCTCTAGGTATCCATTCATTGCATTGTAAACACATTATTTGTTAAATGTATTAAAATTTGTCTTTTAGCATGTTGTGAACTTGAGAGTAGACCGTGCTTGAACTCATCAGAAATGTTGTAATCGTTAGTGATTTGTGATTTACTTTTAAAGCTTTGTCGAGACGCAAGATCTCTTGTTCGCTTTTGTTTCTTTTGTGAACCTTGGCGGCGTCCATCTTTGGACTTTTACATTTGCATTTGCGGGTGAAGCGGCACAGGCCTTGACGGCAATTCCTTTTGCTTGGGCTTTGTGTTTGGATGAGAGGTTGGATGATCCCACGACAAGTCATTTTGACGGTCTTTTCCGTAGCTTCCTTGCCTCTTGTTTGTTGGCGTCGGGCTCTTGACCTCATTTTCGGCTTACGCTTGAGCTTCTTTTTTTTTTTATTTTTGAGAGCCCTTGCTCGAGCTCTTTTTTTTTTTTTTTTTGAAGCGCGAGTGAGGCGAAGACAAGCCCAGGCTTGGAAGCGAGACATGGGTCGGTCGTTTGACGTTGAAGTGACCTTCGGATGTCCTTTGATGTTGCCGTAGTCGTTTGACTTGGTCAAGGTGACGTTGGGGGCATGCTCTTGGAAAGTGTGTAGTTTGATGGAGGTCTTGGTTGACATTCAAACTTTTGACTTTGTGTGTTTTTAGGCCAGGACCAATTAAGGTTGCCTACGTTCCCCGGACTAGAGGGCTCGAGTCTGCGTAGTTCGACACTACATGGAGTGCCAAGAGATGCACGGTTGTTCTTCTTTAGGCGAAGTATCTGCGAAGTTTGCTTCCGTTATTTGGATTCATGAAGGGATTGCCGTCTAGGTGCAATCGGCTTCATGGCACCTCGGAGAAGATCTTTTGAACCACGAAAGGGCGATCCATGTTGGTTCCCATTTTCCCAGTGGGTTGGTTCGAGTGGGAGGCTTTTCTTTGAGTACCGTCGCCTTCCACGATGTCTCGGGACTTGACCTTCTTGTCGAAAGCTCTAGCCATCCTGTTTTGATAGGCTCGGATGTGTTCCATGACCTTTAGTCGTCGCTCGTCTAGCAGAGCCAATTCGTCGTGTCGGCTTCGGAGCCATTCGACTTCGTTGATTTCATTTTCAGCGGCACTCGGAGTGAGGGAATTTCCAATTCAATGGGAAGAATTTGCTTCCATCCCAGTATGTCGGGGCAAATGGGGTTTCTCCCGTGGCTGTTCGGCGATGTTCGGTAGCCCCAAAGTGCAAGGTGCAGCTTCTCGGGCCAATCTCGTCCTCGGGTGGTCATTTTTCGGATGATCCGTTCGAGGGTTTTGTTTGCTGCTTCTACGGCGCCGTTTGTTTGTGGCTGGTAGGGGGAAGACTTGTGGCGTGTGATCTTGAATTCGGCCAACAGTCTGTCGCATTCTCCTTTGAAGTGTGAGCCGTTGTCTGATATGACTTCGTTCGGGATGTCGTATCGGCAGATGATGTTTTCCCTGAGGAAATGTGCCACTTTCTTGGAGGTGAGCACCTTGTAAGACTTGGCTTCGACCCATTTGGTGAAGTAGTCGATGGCTACCAAGATGAACTCGTGGCCGTTGCTGCCTGGCGGAGCGATTTTCCCAATGACGTCAATTCCCCAAGTGGCGAAGGGCCAGGGCGTAGTCATGCAGTAGAGATCATGAGGAGGTAGATGATTGAGGTTGGAGAACCGTTGGCACTTGTCGCAGCTTCGGACAAAGTGGATGCAGTTTGCCTCCATGGAGATCCAATAGTAGCCCATTCGAAGAATGATTTGCATTAGGGCCATGGTGTTCATGTGGGGACCGCAACCCCCATTGTGGACTTCGTTCATGAGCTCGCTTGCTTCTTCCTGGCTGATGCAGCGTAGGAGTGGTCCTTGGTAGCGTTTCTCGTACAGCATATCCCCGAGGATGACAAAGTGAGAGGCGAGGGGTTTTAGGGCCATGATGCTCTTGGATTTGGCTCCTTCCCTGCGTTGACCTTCCTCGTTCATGAAGGCAGTTTCCCCATTTTGAGGAGTTGGAAGATCTGATTGTGATGAAAATGGCTTCGGACTTGCGTCTCTTTGGCTCTTCAGCAATCTCGTAAATCGCTGTGATTAAAACCTTCTCGGCAGCTTGGGCCCGGTTTTTCTCTCGTTTGACAACATGCTTAAATGTTTGCTTGATGCATTTATTCAATTAATGTGTTTGCTTCTTTGTGTGGATGAGTTGTTATTAATTGTTTTGATTAGTTAGCTCATCATTTGTTAAAGATGCAATGAAAGGATATTCTAGAAAGGTCGGACCTTTTATTGAAAGCGTAAAGACTGTACATTATTGATTATGGACTCACGATCTTCCGGCGTAGAGCCATCAGATGACTTGAAAGACATGAATTCACAGACAACAATACTCGAAGCTAGACTATAGGCGACGAGGGATTGGACCAAGCTTCATTACTCTTGGCAGGCTGTAGCTCTAGAGGGAGTGGCGATGGCTCTGGTGGCCAATCTTCAGTTGGCACAGATCCCGGAGGATAGCTTGCATGTGGTTCGATTTCAAACCAGATTGCGGAGGTTTTTGGTTGCTCCTCTGATGATTTCCCTCCATTGGTGTTGCTACCAGATTTTGGGGGTCATGGACAGTAGAAGTCATTGAGGGCTACTTCCAAGAGGGCGAAGCATTCGCTGATTCGGAGTTGATTCTTGCTGATGTTGATCATTTTCATAGAATCTGCCTCTTTATGCAGGATCTTTGCTTGGACGACATTTACAATGTCGACTCGAGGGGCGTGCTATCTCTCCTCCACGATTAGGCTTTGGAGGAGGTTGCGCCCTTTGTTCATCTAGGTCGAGACAGGGATGTTGAATTGGACTATGCTTTGTGATGGCTATCCCCGTGAGATCCGAGAGTGTCGGCCAGAGGGTTGTCCTGTACCAGTGGGTTGGTGATGAGCCAGTTTGCAAGAGGGTTTTCGGCGAAATAGGGGTCTACTCCTCGATCAATCTCCATCTGGCGTCCATCTCTTGATCCTCTCTTAAGCATTCTTCGCAGTGGCATATGTCGGAGTTGTCGTCTTGATCCATGAGCTCTTCGATTTCTAGCTCGTCGCGGCTTAGAGCGTGGATGTAGGAATCCACTTCGTAGCGGGACAGGATTGGAGACTCATGCGGAGAAGAGTATTCGGTCATGTCGGGACCTTCTTACAGGTCGTAGCTTGCGGCCAAGCGCTTGTCATTGTCTTTCTTTGCCGCGGATTACCTCGAGCATTCCCTTGGCGTTGATGAATTTCACGCATTGGTGAAGAGTAGATGATACTGCCTTCATCTGATGTATCCAAGGTCGTCCCAGCAGGGCAGAGAAGGTTAGTTTGATTTCCACGACTTGGAGCTCTACTGACTCCAGTTGTGCATCGAATTGGATCCTCTGATTGATGACTCCTACGATTGGTCGTGGAGTGGAGTCGTAGGTTCAGATTATCCGGGGCGAAGGCCTTATCAGGGAACGGTCGATACGGAGTCGTTTCAATGTGCTCAGGGCGATTATGTTGGCTGCGGAGCCGTTATCAATCAAGACGTTCGGGAGGAAGAACATCTCTATCTTTATGAGTATGAGGAGGGCCTCATTGTGTCTGTTTTCATATATCGGCAAGTCATCGTCTATGAAGGCTAGACCGCTTCCCGTGCTGCCATTTGACTCAGTCTCCTTGGGGGAGCGTTCGATCCATCCGTTGGTGTGCCTTGGTCGGGGCAAAGATCGTAGGGAGACAGTTGCCCTTGGGCGTTCTTGTCTGGATTCCCGGTCACGAGATCGTTTGATCCTGGTTTCACGTTCCCAGTCATAGCGGGATAGCATGCTGACGGTTTCAGAAATTGCAGGGGGCCTGTTCTCGCTTGGAGTTTCGTCGAAGGCTATCGAGTTCACCCTGTTGTTTCGGGGGAATGGATTTCCGATGGTATTGGGGCCACGAGGGCGTTCCAACTTTCCTTCTTCGATTAGCCCCTGGATCACCTGCTTTAGCACGAAGCAATTGTCGGTGGTGTGGCCGGGGTAGTTGTGGAAGGCGCAGTGCTTGCTCATATCTATGTTGGGCTTGGGAGTCTTTGGTTGGAAATTCTCGAGAGGCTTGAGGAGATTTCGCTTTACCAATGCTTCAAATACTTGGCCCAGAGGCATTTCGAGGTTGTCAAAATGTTGGAACTGTGGGAAGCGAGGGGGATTGTTGTTCCTCGGGGGTGCCTGATCGCGGTTTACTTGAGCTCCATTCTGGATGTAGTGTACCGTTCCGGCTGCTTCTTTTCCTTTGTTCGGGACAGTCTTGAAGGCGACGAGTTTGTCCGATAGCGGTAACACGAAGCGGGGGTTCTTTGTTGTCTTACGAAGGCTCGAGTCTTCTCAAACTTAGTTCCGGCGTTGACCATAGCACGGAGATGCGGATAGAAGTGATGGATGATCAAGGTCCTCGAGAGATGGTTTGAGACGGGAATGGAAGATGTCCATTTGCTCTTCTTTGGAAAGCGGATCCATTATCTCGCTAAGCTTCCAATTCCATCTTTTGTAGAACTCGCCTGCGGTTCGTCATCCTTTTGTTCGGTGGCTTGCAGATCGTGGCGGTTTGTCTCCCGCTCAAGGTTGGCGCGGTACTTTTCCGGGAAGATCTCGGCGATTTGGTCCCATGTGGAGCGGTTTTACGCCTTTACGTTGAGGAACTACCTTAGCGGCTGTGGATTTGAGAGAATGCTAAAAGTGATCCGCCATACGTTGAGGGTTGCCCCTTTGGCTCTCATTCCCAAGACATAGGTGTCAATGTGGGTTTTGGGCATTACGTTAGTCAAACTTTTCCATTTACGGCATCTGAATTTCGGAGGAAGCGGGACCACCTTGTTTGGATCGGTGGGCGGGAGGGAGTCCTTCCGAGAGAGCTGGCTAGCTTGCCTTGCATGTCCTTCATTTGCTTGATCAGCCAAGCCATGTGGGGATCGGCGGAGTTGAGGCGGGTTGCCGTTTTCGGGGATGGAAGCTTAGAAGATGGAGGTGGATTGGGCGACGGGATCGCCATTCGGGAGTCTTGGGGAGGTAGTTGAGTGTATACCAACCCATACCACAGAGTGTTGAAGTTAAGGGCGTGATTGCCGAGGTCCGCTAAGGGTTGTGTTTGGGAATTGGGGAAATGTTTCATTAGCCCCAAGTGGCGGACTAGCGGGTGGCTTGAGCTTGAGATGTCGGGATATCCGCTTGGGATGCCGGTCCCAGGTAAGCATGGGGATTTTGATTATGGTTACGAGGCTCGTATAGAGGCGAGAGGATTGAATCACAGGGGATACCGAGATGCATTGGGATCGCGGAAGCGAGCACGTATGTGTCTTTGTTGATACGAGCTTAGTGTGCGGCCGGGAAGTTGGCCCATCTTTGGCGGAGCATGTCGGGCTTGGCCCATGACGCTGAGTGGAGCTTTGAGCGAAGGCGCTTTGCGTTGCTGGGATCTCGTAGCTTGGCGGAGGCGGGACTGCGATAGCTTTGAGAAATCGGGGAGCCGGTATTTCTTCGTCTTCAATGAGAACGAAGGTTCCATCGGGTTGGGGAGCTGCAACGGTTCCTCGAAGACGCGAGGTGTCTACGATCCGGAGCTTGCTGCTCTTCTTGGCGCTTCTTGATAGTTTCGAAGGCTCGCGGCACCTCCTCCATTGTGCGAAAGGTTCCTTAGTGGCGGGGTTCCGTTTCCCTCACTGTTATCTGTTGATCCCGTCATGGGGAGTAGCGGACGGTGCGGACCGTTGGCTGGAAGGGCTGTCGGACCTTGTGACCTCGATACTGAAAAGGCGGCTCCCGGGTATTCTCAACCACTCTCGGTTCGCTGGAGGGGGTGATGGGCAAGGTTTAGACACGGGAAGGCCGTTCGGGGTGAAAGGGGAAAAGCTCACGTGACATGTGATTTCCGCTTCTTTTATTTTTTTTTTTGTTTTTTGTTGTTTTAATTTACTTAAAACGTGTTTTCTCAGAGTCCTAGGTAGGTTGGAAAATATTGCTCTTCTTTTTCGCAACTATGCTAGATCCTGGGTCAGTGGAGACCATCTGTGCGGCTATAAGCCCCTCGTTTTGCACCTGTATTTCGACATCCCAGGGTGGACAGCCCCGGGCGAGGGTCTTATAGGGCAAGCGGTTTCCATCGGCCTAAAAGAAAAAACCAAACCTAAGGACCGAGCCTGTCATGTTCGTTTTAATGCGTTAGCCATGTGAATAGTGAGCCGAGCTGGCCATTGAGTCAAGATCGGGTCAAGAGTTCGGCATGACCTCTCTTTACCTTGCTTGCGCAAGGGATCTGTGACGTTAGGCGTTGGCTGGGTCATGTGGGCATGAATGTATATCCGGGACGAAACATCGTCTGGGTGTAGCTTCGGAAAATCAAGATCAGGTCAAGATTTTAGCATGACCTTTCATCGCTTTGCTTGCGCAAGGGATCATGAGTTCCGAGCTTCGACTCAGAAAATGGCCGGCATGGGATATGTATCCAGCCGTATGATGACACGGGCCCAGGTAAAAACCAACCGAGTCGGGACAGAGTGTGACTCAAGACTCAAACGTGCAGGGTTGACGCTTAGCTAGGATGGGATGTTTTGAATGATCCCGTGCGTGTCCGAGAGGCGTAGGAAGGCCAAACGAACTGCAACTAAGACCACCCTGGGTTAAGGGTTGTAGTGTGCAGTGTATCTGAGGCAGGAGTGCGCGTAGCGTGCGGTGTAACCGAGGCAGCAGTGCGAGTAGCTTGCGGTGTAACCGAGGCAGCAGTGCGAGTAGTGTGCGGTCTCTAAAATTCTTTTTCTGAGTAAAACAGAAGTTTTTGAAGAATTTTAAATATATGTACACAGATGTATATTGATTCTTTTTTTTTTTTTTTTTTTTTTTGTAAAATAAAAACGTAAAGCACATGCACACACACACAACAGTTAAAGAGAAGGGGTAGAATGAAAGTTTGACCCTCATCATTGTTTTAAAAATCTTTTGTTTTGTTTAAAAGTTTTTAAAACAAAATGTCCCCAGCGGAGTCGCCAACTGAAATTACCCGGGATCCGGCTCGCGCGTGGGGGCCCCCCGGCATCTCGCATTTTGTGCGTCGCGGTTTCGGGAATGGTGGCCCGGATCCGATAGGCAGCGCGTTCGCGCCCCGGCATCTGGCTCATTCCCGTTTTCGCGGTGTTGGAGAATGTCTCGCCGTTGTTTTTGCTTGTAGAATCGACATGCCGTTTTTATTAAGCCCAAAATATTGAAAAAGGGCATCAGTTTAAAAGTAAACTGTTTTTGTTGTGTGATGAGATTTTTGAGTTCGGAGGTCAGATGACTCCTCGGGAAGAGAATATTAGAATCTTAGAGCTCACCCGAGTCGCCTCGTAAAAACGAGTCTTTCGGTACCCCTAATATTCTTTAACTGTTGTGTGTGTGTGTGTATGTGCTTTTAAAAATGCATGCTGTGTTGGATGTCTACATTGTACACTGCTTAATTGAAATGTATTGAAATAGTGAGGGAAGGAAGCCTTACCCATGTTGGTTCGTATCTGTCTTCTGCGGGGGAATAGTGTTTGAGGATGGAATAGTGTTCTGGTACAGACCGGGATTGCTTCGGGATGAGCCGGTTGTCTGCGGACAGAGTTTCGGCGTGCGTTGGGATCGCAGGGATCACTCGGGCAGAGGTTCGGCGTGCGTTGGGATCGCAGGGATCGTTCGGGCAGAGGTTCGGCATGGGTTTGAGTTGCCGGTTTGACTCGGAAAGAGCCGGGACGCCTTGGGAAAGATCAGGCAAGGCCTCGGAGTACCACGAGGGGCCTCAGAGTACCTCGAGAGTGCCTCAGGGCAGCGCAGGAGGGTCGCGGGAGCGCTCGGAGAGGCTTCGGAGCACCGCAAGGGGGCTCGGAAGGCCTCGAAAGGATCCGAAAAGGGCCGAGAGTGCCTCGAGAGGTCTTAGAGGGATGTCAGAAGGCTGGGGGGAGAGGAGAGAAGAGGGAGGTGTGTGAAATGAGGGAGGGGGAGCCCTCTATTTATAGTGCTGGAAAATGTGCAAGAAGGTCCGTACGGACCTTCCATGTAATCCAGGATTTTGGTTTTCCTTGATTTGAGGGAATAAGTGGACTTTAAGAAGATTCAGCAATTATGGTGTCTGGTGACAAGAAGGTCCGTACGGACCAATATGTCATGCAATAAGGTCCGTACGGACCAACCATGCATTTCAGTAATGATGCATTTCGGGATTTGAGGGAATAACTTGGACTTTAAGGGGAATCAGTAATCATTGAAGCAAAGAGGTCCGTACGGACCACCTATGCTTTTCCAATTTCTGAAAAATTTACAAAAGGTCCCTTTGTCCCTTTTTGGCCCAGAAAGGTCCCTCCCTTGGTATGGTTGGGGATTTTTGAGTTTTTTTGAGTGTCACGGGTCTTCGAGACTGCGTTTGTGAGTCTGCGGTGTTTCCCGTGTGTTTGGAAGAGGGTGATCCAGATTGGGGTACTTACACTAACCACAACTAATAATTTGCTAAGCTAACAAACTTGAAAAAAATACTAATAAAAACAAAACTATTGATCTATCAAAGCAATCTCTTGTACTCCTTAAGATCTAGCCTTTCATTGACTTGGTAGGCCGACGGACATGATCACCACCGTCTTCGCGATCCTTCTTGCGCTTTGGGCCCTTCGAAGCAGAACTTCCCTCGAGATGAGTAAAGACGGACTCCGAAAGCCACTTGAAGACATTGGGCCTATCTAAAGCTTGCGTCTTTCCAGGCATCCCTTTGCCTCGCCTCTCGTACCAATCTACATCAAAAAAATCCTGGGTTGGATCAGTCCGTACATTAGCAGGATCAGACTGAGTCTCGCTCCTTCGCAAAATACTGCTAGCTACGAAGGAATCCCCCAACAGTAAAAGCCGCAGATCATCAATCTTCTCCACACTAGGGTGGCCAGTATGAAGAAACCAATCCAAATACTTGTCAGATAAGAAGACGCTTGCATCAAAAGTCCGAAGGTTCGACCAACGGTCCCGACTAGTTCCTTCGCCCCATACTTGAGCTAGCACCTGCGCGAACTCTACACCAATATAAGATACACCACGAGAGGCCCCTTCGAAAAGATAAGTGTCCTGCTGCTGACCAAACTGACAGAGCACCCGTTTGGGAAAATAAAAGGAGGAATCTCGCAAACCCGGGAGAACAACCCTGTCAAAACCCTTGGTATTGGCAACGTACTTGTTCAATCTCCTATAAGGTGGGCACCAAAGGATATCAGCAGTTACAGTTTTCGCAATCAGCTCATCCCACTCATCCACTGATTCCGTTTTCCAAGAGGACTCGGAGGGATGGAATTTCCAATTCAACTGGTAACATCGCTCCCATTTCGTATGTGAGTGCGAAAGGAGTCTCCCCTATGGCAGTTCTGACTGATGTGTTGTATCCCCAAAGGGCTAGATGTATCTTTTCGTGCCAATCCCAACCTCTGACGGCCATTTTTCTGATTATTCTTGCAAGAGTCTTGTTTGCTGCCTCTACTGCACCATTAGTCTGTGGTCTGTAGGGAGAAGACTTGTGGCGTGTAACTCTGAACTCGGTCAACAGTTGGTCACAATCTCCTTCAAAGTGGGTCCTATTATCGGATATGATCTCGTTGGGCACCCCGTATCTGCACATGATGTTCTCTTTGATGAACTCGACCACCTTCTTAGAATTCAGTACTTTGTATGATCTGGCTTCTACCCATTTGGTGAAGTAGTCGACTGCGACTAATATGAACTCGTGACCATTGCTCCCTGGCAGAGTAATTTTGCCGATGACGTCGATTCCCCATGTGGCAAAAGGCCATGGTGTAGTCATGCAGTAGAGCTCGTGAGGAGGAATGTGATTGAGGTTTGAGAACCGTTGACATTTGTCGCAGCTTCTGACGAACTGGATGCAGTTTGTTTCCATTGATACCCAATAGTAACCCATACGGAGGATGATCTGTGTCATACTCTGGCGTTCATGTGCGGACCGCAGGTTCCATTGTGAACTTCGTTCATCAGCTCGCTGGCTTTTTCTTTATTTACACACCGGAGGAGTGGTCCTTGGTGGCGCTTCTTGTATAACATACCCCCAAAATGACGAAATGGGATGCCAGGCGTTTTAGGGCCATCATGTTTTTGGCTTTGATCCCTTCTTTGTATTTTTCATCTTCGTTTGTGAAGGAAGCTTCTCCATTTTGGAGGTACTGGTAAATTTGATTGTACCAGGGTTTGTCGATCAGTTCATGTTCAACTTCGATCTCACAGCAATAAACGGGGGTTTCCCGTCTGCCTATTCTGAGGGGTTTTACTGATTTCCCTTTGGGAATTTCAACGAGAGATGCTAGGGTGGCCAGGGCATCTGCGAAGCGGTTCCTGTCTGTTGGCAAGTAGTGGAAAGAGATGTCCTTAAACTGAGCAATGAGCTCCTCCATGTATGTGTGGTACTTCTGGAGGACAGAATCTATTGTCTTCCACTTGTTGGATACTTGATTGATGATCAATGCTGAGTCTCCGTATACTTCCAGTTCGGTGATGTTGCGTTCAAGAGCGACTTCTAGGCTGTCTGCACAAGCTTCATATTCTGCTGCATTGTTGGTTGCTTCAAAATTCAGTTTGATGGCTATGGGAGTGTGCTCGTCTTTAGGATCGACCATGAGCATTACAATACCATTTCCCTTCTTATTGGCTGCCCCATCGAAGAGGTTCATAAGGTTGGAGGAAGATGAATTGCGGAGATCAAAGTCCACAAGCAAGGTGTCGACATATGACAATCCGGACAGGAAGACAGAATCATCTCACCGCAGAAGTAACTGATCCAGTCCTTATCCAAGAAGCGACAACAACAAAATCAATTCAATTGAGGGTGAGGATGAAGATAATGATAATGTGCCTAATATCTCTGATTACTGCTTTTCTGTTGACATTTCAGGTGTACTTTGTGCAATGGGCAACCTGGGAGACAAGGCAAGATGGCCAAAGAAGACAGAAAGGTCTACGGAATGGCATGATAAATCCAAGTGGTGCACCTACCACGAAGATTTCGGGCATGTCACAGAGGATTGTATTGCACTAAGGAAGGAAATCAGTTACCTGTTTTCAAAGGGACACCTTAAGGAGTTGCTTGGTTCCAGAAAAAAGAAGACAGATAATGCAGAGGCTCCACCAGAAGTTGAGCGACCAGTCTATCCGCCAGCATCAACCAAAGTCATCAATTTCATCAGTGGTGGGTCGGAAAACTGTGATACTTCCTACTCTGCTGCCAAAAGACATGCCAAAGAATCAAAAGATAAGAAGTCGGAAAGACCATCCAGGATGTCTACATCCTCTCAGGAGCCAATTACCTTTGACAAAAGTGATCGGGACAACTTACTAGAACCTCACCATGATAGCCTGGTAATTTCTCTACAGATTGCCAACTGCACTATTAGGCGCATCCTGGTGGATGGGGGCAGCTCAGTCAACCTCATCATGTTAAGCACCCTAAGAGAGATGAGCATCCCAGAGTCGGATATTACCAAGAAGTCGTCAGTACTAGTGGGTTTCGGTGGTGAAGTGAAGGAGACAGTTGGAGAAATCAAGCTTCCCATCTATTGCAAAGGTCTTAATACAATGGAGCGATTCTGTGTGATTGACTGTGCGACATCTTATAATGTGATCCTTGTAAGGCCGTGGATTCATGGAATGAAAGCTATACCTTCTACATACCATCAATGCATGAAATTCCTTACACCTTGGGGATTTTCCAAGATATATAGTGACCAGCAAGTTGCAAAGGAGTGTTATAAGACATCCATGAAGGCGTCGACATCTCCAAAGCAAGCATAGCAATTACAGAAGAAAGCGCGTGAGGTCCTAGAAGCAAGGGAGAATAATGTGAAAGAAATATTGCTAGACCCTTCAAACCCAGACATCAAAGTGCTTATTGGCAGTGATATTCCAGCAAAATTATAAGAGAAGCTTGTTGACCTCTTGAAAAGCAGGACCAAGAGTTTCGCATGGAAGCATGACGACATGACTGGCATCAGCAAAGATGTCATCACCCACAAACTCAATATTGATCCCAGTTTCAAACCAGTACATCAGAAGCGAAGAAAGTTTACAGAGACGAGAAACCAAATAATTAAGGAAGAAGTGGAGCGCTTACTTAAGGCCAACATGATACGAGAGGTTGAATATCCAAAGTGGTTAGCAAACGTGGTAGTGGTCGAGAAGAAGAATGGAAAGTGGCGAGTTTGTGTCGATTTCATCGACTTGAACAAAGCTTGTCCAAAGGATCCTTTCCCATTGCCTCACATTAACTCGTTGGTAGATGCAACTTCAGGACATGAGCTTCTTACTTTCATGGACGCGTCTTCAGGATTCCAACAGATCCAGATGGAGCCATCTGACCAAGAGGACACCGCCTTCATAACACCCACATGTATTTATTGTTATATTGCCATGCCATTCGGACTTAAAAATGCAGGTGCAACGTACCAGAGGCTCATGAATAAAATGTTCAAAGATCAGATTGGGGACACCATGGAGGTGTATATTGATGATATGGTCGTGAAGTCCAAGAAAGCGGAAGATCATATAAGGCATCTATCCCAAGCCTTTGACATCCTAGATTGCTTCAACATGAAACTTAATCCAGCAAAGTGCAACTTTGGAATGAAGGCTGGAAAATTCTTAGGGTATATGGTAACGAAGAGGGGGATAGAAGCCAGTCCAGAATAGATTCGTGCCATTATTCACCTGTCATCACCTCAATCTGTCAAAGACGTACAGAGGTTAACAGGGAAGATCACAGCACTTACCAGATTCATTTCTAAGTCTTCTGATCGATGCAAACCTTTCTACGACATCCTCAGAAAAAATAAGAAGTTTCAATGGGAAGATCAACATGAGCAAGCTTTTCAAGATCTCAAAAGTTACCTGTTGACACCTCCATTATTGGTCAAACCCCAGGAAGGTGAGCCCATATTCATCTACCTAGCAGTTTCAGAAAGTGCTGTAAGCGCAGTTTTGGTGATAGAATGGGATGGTATCCAACAGCCAATCTATTATATAAGAAAGACACTTTTAGACGCAGAAACCAGGTATTCTCATTTACAGAAATTAATTTTGGCTTTAATAACTGCATCTATTAAGTTAAGGCATTATTTTAAAACCCATGCTATAATTGTGCGAACTAACTATCCTATTAAGAATGTTATGAGAAAATTAGAGATGTCAGGTAGGATGGCGAAATGGTCCGTACAGTTAAGCACCTATGATATCAAGTATGAGCCGAGAACAGCAATCAAATCCCAGTCTCTAGCTAATTAAGTGGCTAACTTTAGTCCAACCAAGCAACCAAAAGTGGAATTGGAAGTTCAACAGCTGCAAGATGATGACATCTTGAAGGTGTGGACGCTTTATACAGATGGTGCTTCCAACATGAGAGGTACAGGACTTGGAGTTGTACTAAAATCGCCACAAGGGGACATAATACCACAATCCATCAGTTGCAGTTTTAAGGCCACTAATAACGAAGCAGAATATGAGGCATTGATTACAGGATTAACAGTGGCTCAAGACCTTGACGTCAAGCACATCCATGTGTTCATTGACTCATTGCTAATTTTTAACCACTACAACGGTTCCTATGTATTGAAGAATGCAAAGATGATGACATACTTGAGGTTACTGAAAATTCTGGCGGCCAAGTTCAAAACTTTCACATTGGAGCAGGTGCCACGGGAGGAAAAATCACATGCAGATGCTCTGACTAACCTAGGCTCAGCCTTCAAAAGTATTTCGCAGACGAGTATCCCAATTGTCCATGTCGACATCCCAGCATATGACCATCTCGAGTTGTTCAGCATAGATGATGACATCCTTCCCTGTCACGACCCTAGGCCTAGGCATAATTGATATATGCTTGAATTGGTAAATATGGTGTGCATTTCATAGTATTATATGTTTTGCATGTTGTTGGTAGCAATTATGTGTTTGTTAGCTTTTTTAATAACTTATATGATATTTTAAATATATGCATAAAATAAAAATAATTATTTAATGTGTAAATGAAATTATTAGGAGTAGTGTAGTGAAATAATGATATTTGAAATTTAATTAATAAACTTTTAAAGCATATGAGGTGCTTAAGTGAAGATGTGGAACTTAAGAAATGTAATAGTGAAAGGCTTAGTTCTTGGAGGAGCCTAGGTATAACATTGTAAAGTATATCCTTAAGTTATTAAGAAAAGCTTTATTATTTTCATTTTAAACACAAAACCTTACCTGCAAGTTCTTCCTCTTCCATGGAAAAGTGAAAAGTCCAAACCCTTGTTTTCAATTTAAAAATCCTCCCTAAATTCTAGAAAAATCCGTTTGACGATCCGTTCGCTTCTTTGTGTTCGGGAGAGGAGGGGGGTCATTTTCATATGATTGAAGTTTTCAAGTTTTCATATTATTTTCAGGTAAGTTATTATATTTTCCCTTCAATTGCATGCTAATGTAGTTGTTTTGGACAAATTTCAACAATTAAATTTATCTTATCAAGGATGTTTGGGCACAAATGGAATATAATTCACAAAGCAAGATGAACACGAGGATGTAACGAGGAAAACCTTCGAACAAACGTTCGTAGGGAAAAAACCTCGGGAGGCTTTTGGAAAGCCTACCTAAATCAAAAAAAATATTATTGATGGTTGTAGTTTCTGAGTACAAAGTGCAGCACGAGAATGAGCTAGAGAGTGTAACGTGAATACAGGTGCGTTCTAAGAGTAATATATAGACATGATCGTAACTGAAAAATAACAACTTGAATGTCATGCTGATATTTCGCCTAGAATCTCGCCATTTGTTGATGAAGATCAGCCGTTATCCCTTAGTTGATGGATGGAGTCGTTGTGTTGTCGTTTGACCAAGTCCAAACGGTCATATGAGTTATTTTATTCATAATTCCGTTCCTGAAAAGTAGGAAAAATACAGAAAACATTTTTAAGGCGTAAGTCCAAGACGTAAGTCAAGACGTTACCTCAAGGTGGATGTCAAGGTATAGAACATGCTGAGTGGAAATTTTAGGGTGAAACAATTGCCCCCAAAATATTGAATCTTTCCATGTTGAATACGGAAGGCTTTAATGTTTTGCCAAGTGTTGCCTCGGTTTTGCTTAGGAATTGATAAGGTGGTTGGCTCGCGTGGTTTAAGGGAAATTTAGGGCAATTATGTGCTTTTCATAGGCGTCTAAGACTGTCCCTTCAGATTTATATATGGTTAATTGAAGAAAACCACATTTTTCTTTTTCAAATCCTCTGCTCCAACCGGTGCTAGGTCTCCGTTAATTTCTCCGGTGAGTTTTTTCTCTCCTTTCCCCTTGTAGTTTTTCTGTCTCTTTCATCTGGTATAATGGGTAAAAGTAAGAAAAAGTTCATAGACGTTGATGCGTCCCTGCCTGAGGGTTTTAGATGTTTAGGGTTCATTCGAGATAAGGAGGGTGAACGATGCAACTTCGATGTGTCCCATGCTGACGCTTTGAAGAAAAACAATGTCTTTTCCCCAAACGTTGAGCTCTTGATCCCAACTGATGTTTTTAGTGTCGATTGTGTGTCCGACGAGTGGGTAGGGTTTTACGAGTATCCCTTTAGTGTAGGTTTAAAATTCCCTTTTTCTGCTTATATTTCCCGCTTTTTTGAGGCCACAAGACTGTCTTATTGTCAATTAATGCCCATAGGATGGCACATTTTGCTTACCTTAGATAGAATCACGGCCGAGCACGTTTTGGTGGCAGGTTTAGAGGAGCTGGCAGTTGTTTCAGAGATTAGGGCTTTTGTTAAGGGTAGATATAACTTTAGGATTAGGCCAAATAGGGATCCTTTGATTTTAGGTCTTGACGCAGCTGATAGGGGATGGAAACATAGATTCTTCTATGTAAAGAAAAGTAGGCTGGAGGGAGGAGGAGATTTGGTGTCGACATGGAACCCTTCAGGTAGCCTTCTTGGTTAAGCGAATAACTACTGCGTCTTTACTTGTTTGTTTATCTTAACATGTTGATGGTATGTGCTTTCAGTTACCAAGTTGGAGGAACTTTTCCCACCTCTTGCTGATACATCTGACAATGTTGACTGGATTTTAAGTTTGTTTCCAGAGGAGCTACGAAAATTTAAGCCACCTTCTGCAGAACTTACTGAGGAGAAGAAAGGGATTTCTTCCAGTACTGGCAAGATGTCATCAGGTATACCCCTTTTTATATATTTTTCTCTTTTTGCTATGCTGCCGCTCTTGATATTCTTTCTTATGTAGCAACTCAATCCAAGGCTTGCTTTAGTGTGGAAGATGTCCTCTCTGGTACTAGGGCAAAAGTTGGTGTCAAGAAAGAAGATGGAAAACCTCCCTTCCCAAGGGGAGAAGGCTCAAAGAGTACCAAAGGGGATAAAAAGAGAAAGCTGGAAGGTACGGAGATCGTGGTACTGGATGGAGGGAAGGTTGAAGATGCAAAAGCTAAGGTGGATTTTCGTCCTGGAAAATAACTTTTTTTAATTTTCTTGGGCTAGTTTTAACGATAGCATGCTTTTCCCTTTATCCCGTAGGTACTGGAGGGAATGGACCTTTTTCTGAAAGAGCTAGAAGCGAAAGAGGATAAGATCAAAGTCCTTACCCAGAAATAAAAATTTGAGGCATTTAGAGCAGTGAAGGCCGAGGAACAGGTGGAAAGCAGAACAATGATCTGGCCAACTAGACGGCTAGGATGTTGAAGGTGGAAGAAGAGCATATCAAGGAGTTAGGTGAGGTGAAGGAGGGTTACATGATGAGCGCGAGCAAGGCGGTTATGGAGAGTCGAATCAACATGATGAAGGAGTTCAAAAACGGGCAACATATAAATTGGAAGATTGATGAAGAGGTTGCCATGTTGAACGTGTTCTTAGGAATGGTCCCTGACGTGAGCGAGGTGAATTCCATGGCGCAAGAGCTTAAGGTGGTTGATGAAGGTGAAGAGAAAGAAGGAAGCAGGAAGGAGGGCAAAGGAGGAGAAGATGTCCCTGCAACACAAAGTTAAAACAATTTCTTTTTTAAGTTTCTTTAAACAATGGTTACGTTTTATTTTGCCATGCCTTGGTTGGCATGTAAATTTGGAATAGGGGGTTGGCCCCTAAAACATCTTTTCATTTATGGTTTTTGTAAGTGGCTCATAAGAGCCCAGACAGTTGGCTTTTGATGGTGTTGGGTTGGTCCAACACCTTAGTCTTTTGGTTAATTTCTATCGCAATGCTTATCTTGGATGCTTTTATACCTTTGAGTATTTTTTATTTTTGGTATGGAAGACAACACGTACAAGTGTTGAAACTAGTAAGGATAGATTGTTGGGTTTTACGGGTCCAAGCGCAGCGGAATAAAGCATCAAATAACATAAAACCCAAGGAGCCTAGAATCTGTTCTATACAATTAATTTGAATACTATGAGATAGATAAAACCAACCTTGAACGCTTTCCGTTCTTGAGCTATCGAACGATTCAATAATGTGATTTCAAATCACAAACTTCGTTCTTTAGATTGCTTAAACTCTAGGCCTTGATCAATGAATGAGCGAAGACCCTCTTTCGGTATCCACACCTTTGAATGAATCCAAGAACTTTTCTTGAAGATTGCTAGATCTCTAAACCTTGGAAGATATTGAGAATATAGTGTTTTTCTTTTGAGAATTTCGGCTAGGGTTAAAGGGTTGACAGACTGTTATATTTATACTACTTTAGTACAAAATATGTTTCCTAATCAAATTAGGAAACCAGCTCTGAAAACCGCCTTAGGACTTCTTGTGTCGCACGACCATACGGGGCATATGGCCTTGATGTGTCGCACGACCAGACAAGGTCACTGAGGAGTTCTCAATCATTCTTCCCTTGGTTTATCAAATTCATTCTAATTGTGTGTGATCCAATAGGATTATATTATGTTGGCAATGAGCTCGATCATATCGACCTTCATAAGACATAAGCGGACTCTAGCAAGCCATTATGTCTACCCAAATAATATAACGTAAGAGTTCACATTTCCAATGGTACACTTCCATTTCTCCCTTTGTCTCACGATGTTATATTGAACACAAGTCATGGTCCATGTCAACTTGCACCTTGTTCAATGCTTTCTCGATCTTGAGTATAATGATAATCCAATCGCATTGGGGTATGGCCATACACTTTCATCATTATCACTCATCGAGGGGCTCAAGCAAAACATCTCTCTTCCGAGGGACAAATTCCATCTTGACTTATCATCCTTCCCATCATGAATCCGATCATGCCAAAGATAGCCTTTATAGATATCGTGTTAAGATACCGTTTGACTAAAATCAAACATGACTTTCATCATATGTAAGGCCATGATAGTCTCAGGTCTAGGGACTAAATGAAGTGACCATGTGAGATTTAATTATGACATCTGACCATGACATAAATCTCATATGGGTCAAGTCCAGTCACTTGTTCTCTAACAAGTACCCATAAATTTAATGTGCATCTCTATGCATATATCATCATATGATTATCCATTAACATTTATACTAATTATTCACATAATAATTAGGGATGGATATTATTATAAATAAATATGCAAAACATATAATAATCAAATGATAAACATTTCATATAATAATAAATAATGTCAACACATAAGTCTATCAACAATAGGCCTAGGGCATAACACCAACAGTCTCCCACTTGCACTAGGCCCAATCTACCATGTATCGAATACCCATGGACCTAACATGACCATCATGCTTAGCTTGCGGGAGAGCCTTAGTTAATGGATCCACCACGTTGTCATCAGTGTCTACTCTGCATATCTTTATGTCTTCCCTTTCACATATCTCACGGATAATGTGGAAACGTCGAAGTATGTGTTTGGATCATTGGTGTGATCTTGGTTCCTTTGCTTGAGCAGTGGCACCATTGTTGTCACAGTAAAGTTCAATAGGATCTCTGATGCTTGGAACGACTTCCAAATCACTAATGAACTTTTTGATCCAAACCGCTTCCTTAGCTGCATCGGATGCCGCTATGCACTCAGCTTCGGTTGTAGAATCAGCGACGGTACTTTGCTTGGAACTTTTCCAACTCACAGTGCCTCCATTCAGCGTAAACAAAAATCTAGACTGCGATCTGAAATCATCCTTGTCGATTTGGAAGCTAGCATCTGTGTAGCCTTTAACTACAAGATCTTCTTCCATTCCTCCAAAGACCAAGAATACATCCTTAGTTCTTCACAAGTACTTAAGGATATTCTTGACTGCTATCCAATGTGATTCGTCGGGATCCGATTGGTACCTACTCGTCATGCTTAGAGCACACGAGACATCGGGTCTAGTACATAACATAGCATACATGATAGATCCAATAGCCGAAGCATATGGAATACCATTCATTCTCTTTTGCTCATCATTAGTCTTAGGACTTTGAGTCTTGCTAAGAGATATACCATGCAACATTGGCAAGTTTCCTCTTTTAGAATTTTCCATTTGGAATCTTCTAAGAACCTTGTCAATGTAAGTACTTTGACTTAAACCAATCATCCTCTTAGATCTATCTCTATAGATCTTGATACGAAGGATATACGCAGTTTCGCCCATATCTTTCATTGAAAAGCACTTTCCCAACCAAGACTTGACAGTCTGTAGTGCGAGAATGTCATTTCCAAAGAGTAAGATATCGTCGACATACAACACTAAAAATAGTGCTACCCATCCACAAATTTTCTTGTATACACAAGGTTCATCTTCGTTCTTGATAAAGCCAAACTCCTTGATTGCTTCATCAAAACATAGATTCCAACTCCTAGAAGCTTGCTTCAATCCATAAATGGATTTCTGCAATTTACACACCTTGTTAGAATTTTCAGGACTGACAAAACCTTCAGGTTGTATCATGTATACATCCTCAAGTAACTTCCCATTTAGGAAAGCTGTTTTGACATCCATTTGCCATATCTCATAGTCATAATATGCGGCTATGGCAATTAAAATTCTAACAGACTTAAGCATAGCTACAGGCGAGAAGGTTTCATCATAGTCGATGCCATGAATCTGCCTATATCCCTTAGCTACAAGCCTAGCCTTATAGGTGTGCACCTTCCCATCCATGTCGGTCTTCTTCTTGAAGACCCATTTGCACCCTATGGTTTTTACACCTTCGGGTAGATCAATCAAGTTCCAAACTTGATTATCAGCCATGGATTGTAATTCGGACTCCATGGCCTCTTGCCATTTTTCCGAATCAGGAGCAGACATCGCTTCTTGATAGCAAGTAGGTTCATCGAGTTCAATTAACTCCACTTCGTCACTTTCCGTAACGAGAAATCCATATCTCTCGGGTTCGGATCGTGATCTACCACTTCGGCGAAGAAATTGTGCATCTTGAACCGGTTCCACAACTCTTTGTGAACTTGGTTCAGTCTCTACCATTGGTTCAATGTTGTTTTTGGGTTCTCGAATTTCTTCGAGATCTATTTTACTCCCACTGGTTCCTTTGCGAAGAAACTCCTTTTCTAAGAAGTACCATTGCGAGCAACAAACACTTTGTTCTCATTTCGGTTGTAGAAATAGTATCCTTTGGTTTCCTTAGGATAACCCACGAAAACACATTTATCAGACTTAGGTGCTAGTTTGTCAGAAGTTAACTTCTTGACATATGCATCGCAACCCCAAATCTTCATGAAAGACAAACTAGGTTTTCTTCCATGCCACATCTCATATGGGGTCTTTTGAACCGATTTGGTAGGAACTCTGTTTATGGTGAAAGCAGCAGTTTCTAGTGCATGTCCCCAAAAGGATACAGGAAGCTCAACTTGACTCATCATAGAATGAACCATGTCCAACAAAGTTCTATTCCTCCTTTCAGACACACCATTCCATTGTGGTATTTCGGGTGGAGAGAGTTCTGAAATGATTCCACAACTCTTAAGATGACTGTCAAATTCTTGGCTCAAATATTCGCCACCTCGATCGGATCGAAGTACCTTAATAGTTTTGCCAAGTTGATTTTGCACCTCATTTTGAAATATTCGAAATATCTCAAACGATTCACTTTTATGTTTCATTAGATAAACATATCCAAATCTACTATAATCATCAGTGAATGTTATGAAGTACCGAAATCCTCCCCTAGCATGGCTACTCATAGGCCCACATACATCGGTATGTATGAGTCTTAATAAGTCGCTCGCCCTTTCACCGGTTTTGGTAAATGGGTCCTTGGTCATCTTGCCAAGTAAACAAGATTCACATGTCTCATATGATTCATAATCATGTGAGTCCAAAAATCCATCTTTGTGGAGTTTGGAAATGCGTTTCTGTAAGTGCTCCAATTTGAGCTTGTTAGAATTTTCGTTAGAAAATTAACGAAAGTTATAACATTTCTAACAATTCCTAACATTCCTAACATTTCTAACCAAGCAAGGGCAAAGTGGGCATTGTTATTTAAGGATAAACCAAGGAAAGGAATCAAAAAAGCAAAAGAAATAAGAAAAACCAAAAATAGAAATGGCTGGAACAAAAACTGGTTGTTTAATTTGAATTTTCAAAAGATTATTCCTTGTGTCCAAAGCCTGAAGCAGCATTTAAAGGAGAAGAAACACAATTTGTAACTGTACCTTGGCGAAAATAGTGAGAAAACAGTGAGAATCTCTAGAATTGTCACCTTTTTCTCAACTATTCAACCAAAATCACACTCACTCAAACACTCTCATATTCAAGCCTTAAACACTCTTACATTCAAGCCTTCAAACACAAAACACAAGGAAGATAGGTATAACCTCCCTCTCCTTACCCTAAATTCATCCATGCATGCATTTTCAAGCTACAAAATGTAGTTCATTCATCTTCTTGCCCTAGATCCAAGAAGATCACCATGGAAGTTCATTTCCATGGATGATCTTCTACAAGGATCTACATTATTTTCAAAGTTTTCTTACTTTCTTGCAAATAAAACACATTTTCAAAAACCTAAAACTCATTTTCATACATCAAATCTCATTTTCAAAGGATAAAATTCCCCTTCCCAAGCAAATGAAGTGCTTAGTCCTAATGTACCCCAAGGATGGTTTGATATAGTTGATTCACCACTAAAATGTCAAGTGATCACTAATCAAAACCTAGGGAAATGGGGACAAGCATGGATGCCAAACCCCCCTTTAAAAACATGTTTTCCTTCTTTAGAAGTTGCTGTCCAGTAGCAATCTTCTAAGACCCCAGTCCATGGTCTAAATTTTTGGACACAGAACTTGGAATTTGGTGTTGACTACAAAACACTTTTTGTAGCCAACATCCAGATATTTCCAGACATATTTTTACTTTATTTTTTGCGTGAGTAAAACTCCATTTTCCAAATTTTCTTTTGAAGGTCAGATCACCAGTTTCTGGGAGTCCAGATCTCATATCTGAGATTTCCAGAGGGTTTTGGGTCCTCAAATCTTCTCCAAAATGAAAAATTCTTTCACAGAAATCTTATTTGAGGTGTCTGGAACAACTTTCATTCTCTGAGTTTTCTCAGATTATGAAGTTTTGAAGCCCTTAAATCTATTTCAAAATCAAGTGTCCACTGCCTTTTTCATTCTGGCAGAAGTGTTCTTCAACTTCCAAAAATCTTTTGAGTACCAAAACTCTACCCAAAAATCACACCAAAAATCATGGGATCTGCCAAAAATCTAATAAAGAATTCCTAATTTTTACTTTTCTGAGTTTAAACTTATTTTGGCCAAAACACACACACACACACACATAAATGATTTTCAGCTTGGAAGACTCGTTTTACGAGGCATTCCGGGTGCACACTAACGTCCTTCCCGGCGTGTAACATGACCTCCGAACCCAAATCTCTAATCCCGGGCATTTTTCAAAGTTTTGGCCCTTAAAACAAAAATGGCGTGGCGACTCCGTTTTCCGGTTTTATTTGGTTTTCAAAGAAACGAAAAATCGAATTTTTCCGCGAATGGCACATCATCACAGTGGCGACTCCGCTGGGGAAGATTAAGCTTTTTCTAAAAAAAAATGATATTTGGTATATTGGTGGAAACCATTAAACTTCCCGTTATCGCCTCCTAACACGAGTCGGGGATAAATTGTGATTTAACAATCCCACGTACCGGTATCATCGTTTTTCAAAAAAAAAAAGAAAAGCTTTTGAGGGTCAAGCTTCCGTCCCGGCATTTAAAAAAATCATTTGTTGTGTGTGTGTCGATTTTTGCACATTTTTCGTGTTGTTTTGGCCGCCTCGGAAAAAGTCAAAATTTTGACTGTCGGAATCATGTCCCTAACTGTCGGAATTTTCGTGCTTATGTGCTTATGTGCTCATTTCAAAAAAAAAATTCAAAAAAAAAGAATTTCAAAAAAAAAATTTCAAAAAAAAAAAAAGAAAATTTTCAAAAAAAAATCATGCATCATATTTTTAAGACACATAAAAAAAATTTCTATTTTACTCAAAAAAGGAAAATAGACTGTCCGCACACTACGCGCACGTTGGCCTTACACTGCACACTACGTCCCTAACTCGGGGAAATCCCTGTAGCGGCCCGTTTGGTCTTATTACGCCTCTCGGTGCAAGCACGGGACTACCCAAACATCCCATGGAGCCTCGTGTCGACCATGCACTTGTCCGTGACACACTTTGTCCGAGACCGGGTTGGTTTTTAGTTTGGTCTGTGTCATGCCCTGTCTGTGTATAGACCTTTCCTTTCAAGCCTTTGTCGGCACACCGTCTCGATATCTTTCGGGGACCCTAATCAGTCGAAGTTCTGCCGGTTTTTCGCCGCAGACTTTGACCAAGATATTGACCGGCGCCTTGACTTCGACTCGGCGGCACAAATTATACAGCGACTCCCGGCATTGACCTTTGAGTCATCAAGGATTAATGATTATTCCATGCCTAATTACGGCTTAACTGACGACAAGTCAAGATCAATTGTGGACATTTATCAGTCCAAATCATGCCGACTTTTCGTCAAGCCCTCGGACATGATCTTGACTTTGACGTCAGCTTTGTCCGTAATTTACATCGAATGCTCGTTAAGACTCGATTACCCGCCAGACTTTTAGGATCGTTTTTCTTTCGGTCGGTGGGACCCGCTTGCCCTATAGGACCCTCGCCCGAGTCATCCACCCTAGGAGGTCGAAATACAGGTGGAATACGAGGGGCTTATAGACGTAGTGACGGGGCCCACTGATCCAGGATCCAAAATAGTTTGCGAAAAAAAAGAGAAATCTTTTCCAACCGATTAGGTTAATAAAACGTGTTTTAAGTAAACGTGAATAAATAACTGCATGTTGCATGAGCCCAAAGCCCAAACACTTACCCTCCTTCCATTCCCAGACATCTGAACCTTCGTGTCCTTTACCCCGCAGCTCCTCACAAAGGTTGGTTCCGGACACCGGGTCACCGTTTGATCAGTTGGGAAGAGTCAAGCGCGTCATCAGCTTCACCGTTTGTTCCGACTCCGGGTTTCAGAATGTCTGCATCGTAGGTAATGATGGGGACAACGTCGCTCCGCCTCCACAGGACCCCTCGGACGAGAACAACGAGTGGAATCGGTTAGCGAGAACAGATGAGGTTACGACGGGAAGCACGAGTGAATAGCCTTATGGAGGCTATTAAGAGCCACGGTTTGGCCGCCGGCCTCAATCCCGATGGCACCCTCACCGTGGAAGAAGACGAGGATGCCAATCCCACTCTCGGTCGCCCGATTACTCCGGGATGCCACCACCCACCTCCTATGGTACCATTACCAGAACCCATGCTCCTCGGTCTTCGGGTCGGCCCGGCTCCCAACCACGAGACCACCGGATCCATGCAGCCCGACGGCCAAACCAGTTCGCAGTCCCTCGGTGGGGACAAAGCCGATGCGGAATGTCTTCTCATGGTTGGGGTTATCTCGGAATGCCCCAACAAATTGGAATGCCACCTCGGTTCGGAACCGATCAATCCGGACCTTCACAGCAATGTACTACAAGTTCGGAATGCCGCCACAGCTTGGTTCTGGGCCACAGTCAGGAGCCCCTCCTCAGAATAGTACTAGTTCAGCTGCTCCTCACACAAATCCGTTCCTCACTCAGACTTCTATGGGTTACCAAGCCTCCATCCCGGTGTCATCCGAATCACCAGGACCACAGTACCCCCCGGGTTATACACCATCGCCTCACCGATGCATCTGCATTCTAACAATGGGGCCAAGGACAGCAACCCGCACCTAAGCCTACTTATGGGCCCCACTTTGGAAATCCAAGTTATCCGGCTACAGCAGGACTACCTCCACCCACTTTGCCGGTTGAAAATCAACAGCAGGCCGCAAGGTTCTATCCCTTTGCCCAAGTTCCTACTCATGCTCCCCAGGGTAACTCAGCCCCAGGACAGGTTTTCACCTACGTCCCCGGATCGGCCGTTCCCTCCACCAGTCTGCCGCCAGTGGTAGTTCCTCTCTCTAGCTCAGCCACTAGCTTGAATGCCACGTCTCCGCCACAAGACCCTCATCTGGCCTGGTTAATGGAACAACACAAGGAAATGAAAGCGCAGATCGCTGAGTTGACTGCCAAGAAGTCTGCTTTCCGGCCTACAGATCCGGACTCCATTGCTCCCCTGCCTCACAAATTTGTTATGCCAAATATGGACCTCTTTGATGGTACCGCATGCCCGAAAACCCATTTGGACACATATACCTTGGCGATGAAGGCCAAATGATGTACCAATTAGCAGTTGGCTGACTATTTCAGTCTATCTTTGAAGTCCAGTGCTCTAAAATGGTTCTTCCGTTTAAAACCCGAAGCCAGGGCTACGTGGGACCAGATTACTAATGCCTTCACCGAAAAGTACAAGGCCAACTTGGAGTGGGAAACAAATAGAGTTGACCTACAAACAACAGTGCAGCGTCCCGACGAGAATGTTGGGGACTTCTACAAGCGGTGGAATCTGAAACTCAGCGAAATGGCCATCCCTCCTTCCGAAGAGGAACAACTGGACATCTTCCAGTCATGCCTGAAACCACATCTGAGAGCCTCCCTAAGTCACTTCCCGTACTCAGACTTACGGGCCATGGTTAACTCTGCAGCTAAGTTTGAAAAAGCTTACAATCAGCAACCGCCGCCGCACCCGCTTACGTATATCCGGGCTCCTCCCCGCAAACATTGCCCTCAAGCTCCTGCTAAAGGCAAAGAGATGATTAACTATGCGGGACAGGAATGTAATAACACAACTCCTTTTGCTCCCAGAAAACCAGCCGAGCCCAGACCACGGGTCATGAACCTCGAAAACTTTGGAATGCCTCTGAATGACATCTTTAGGGGACTGGTGAAGGAAGGCTTGCTGCGGCCTTTGGAGAATTTCCAACCCAAAAATTCGAATGCTCCCGCGGATACTACAAAGTATTGCGCTTTTCATCAAGCCCATGGACATCTAACAGACAACTGCTTCACTCTGAAAAAGGCAATCCAGGGGCTGATAGAGCAAGGAAAGTTGGAAGGCCCCGAAGGGCCTAATACAGTCAAAAATCCTCTTCCGAGGAACCATAACCAGGTGAATATGATTGAATGCGGAGAACCTTCGCATGCCCGGGAAGATGCTGATGAAGGTCCCCAAATACCCGTGGCCAACCTCGTCGAGGATCCTGAATTCGGATTCCCCCTCAGCCTTGAGGATATCGAACGAATCAGCCCACCTTGGTCTCATGTCAGAGACTCCCTGCAAGAATACGAGGCCCGCTATTTCTCGGATGAAGGGAAAACCGATACTGAAGAACTGGGGTTGTTCCGGTCAAAGCATGAGAGAACCATTTACACAAGATGGTTAGAGCAGTCAAGAAAGATTGAACAAGAAAGCTTCAGACGGGCGCCTGTACTGGGGCTTATCAGCAAAGAAGCCGAAGAACATCTGGAGCTAGTACACTTCGCAAGCGGCTATTGGAGAAGTTGAATACGATCCCGAAGGCGGTGGCGAAGAATCGAGAGGAGGAAGAACCCTTCTACATTCTACCTCGGTGTCAAATACGTGCCACCCCCTCTCACTCTTCCCCGCGGTTTACGGTGGAGAAGCCGAATCGCAATTACCACTTCCGGGAATGGGAGCATATGACAATTTCTGCGGCTGCACGCACCCATATTCCCCTAACGGGTTTGATCGGCGTTCCCTCTCCGCCGAAATCCCGGTAGTATGGGAAGATGATTCCGATGACAGCGACGATGATGATGATGACGAGAGCGAAGAGTCAACTGAGGCCCCAGATCCGGAAACAACCTGGAACAATCATGCCGGAAATAGGCACAATGGCTGGTTGTCAGCAAGTGACGATGAAGAACCACCGAAAAACACAAGTCAAATACCAACGGGGATGGGTCCCCAAGAACTGCCCCTCGTAAGATGCACATGCGGTCAGTGTCCGGATACTTCAGAGGATGAGGGACAGCAAAGCCCGCGCCCAAATCCGTACATATCCGAAATCCTAGAACACAACGTTCCTTATAAGAACCTGACCGGTGAATGGAAAGGGTTTATTGAAGCACTGGTCGAGAATGGAGGGTTTCAGCCACCAGAAGATGAAGAATTCGTAAACGTCATCGGATCTTTTTCTTCTTTCCCGAGAACGGATGGCATAATGACCGTAAGGGTCACAACCGGGCCGCTTGAGCGCAGCGAGTGCTTGCAATCACTGAAAAGGGTTATTGACTGAACGTCTCCCGGTGGCCTTCATACCTATGAATCCACATGACGCCTTCCTAATTGCTCCAGCCCGACAATGGACCCCGGTGCTCCTTATTTGGACACAGATCTATCGAGCTGCTACATCAAACTCCGAGGGGGAACGTTGCCTATCCTTCACTTGTGGCTGCCCTACTTGCAAGATCGAAAGAAAAAGGATGTACGATGAAATGGAGGCTGATAGCCATAACTCTGTGGGCCATCCAGGGGATGAGATCGAAAAGCCCCCGAGCCCCGACAATAGCGACTCTTGTTGCATGATAACTATGAGCAAGGCGTACTATGGAGCGAATCGAGGACGCCCTAGCTATGTGGGCCATATAGGGGGCAACAACACAACCCTGCACTCAAAAGCTCGTGACTTGGGAAGCAAGCTTATAAGGGCCGCCCAGAAGGAGCGATACCAGCTCGGCCCTCACCGTTGCTAGACTCCGAAACCGGGCCAATAGCCAAAAGGGCTCCCCCATTGACCCTAGCAGCACTCAAGAAATCCAGTCAAGAAGCAACTGATGAGGAAGTTAACCTGTTGACCCGATCCGGGCAAATTTTCCAAGGAAATCCCAAAACAGATAAGAACGCCACAGATCAAGCACCCGGGGAGAACCGCCGCCCCTATGCTAAGACAGCCGAAGCTCCTGACCCCGGAAAAGAGGACCCCGTGCTCACCCAGTTGAAGCAGACACAGGCCAACATCTCTTTGTGGTCCCTGCTCACCTCATCCTATCCCCACAAGCTAAAGCTGGAAGAAAGCCTAGCCCGCACCTTGGTCCCTATCGATGCTACTCCTGATGACGTGGTACAGTTGATTGGAAACATCCACTACGGGAACATAATCACTTTCACAGATCTCGACCTCCCTCAATTTGGGGCTGATCATAACGAGCCTCTCTTCATCACAGTCCAATTGGATGAACGACGCCTCCCTCGGGTCCTGGTTGATAACGGGTCCGGAATGAACATTCTCCCGGCAAAGATCATGAGCCTGCTTGATATCAAGACTACAGACTTGAATCCTTCCTCCCTCACAGTCAAGGCTTACGACTCAACATCTCGAGCAGTCCTTGGAGTTGCTACTTTGGACCTTTGGTTTGGCCAGAAATTGATACCTGTGGAATTCCAGGTTATCGACATCCCGATCACTTTTAATGCCTTATTGGGAAGACCTTGGCTTCATCAGGTCAAGGGGGTCGCCTCAAGCCTCCACCAGTGTGTGAAATTCGTCTCGAATGGGGGCCTGACGACCATTTATGGGGATTTAGTCACCTTGGAGGGCACAGATACAGGTGGAATACCTATTATGGAAATCAAACATGACGAGGAAGGTCTCATGCTAACAGGCTTCACGGTCGAGCCTCCCAAAGCCCAAGTGTGCAACATAGATCTGACAATCACCTGGGATAAAATCCCTCCGGTCTTGAAAATGATGAGAAAGATGAGCTATCTACCTGGCCTTGGTCTGGGGAAGCACCAACAAGGAACTCACAAACTCATCGAGGTGAAAGGACAGAAAACTCGCCACGGCCCGGGGATATGAGGCCTCCTCGGTGGACACTTTGCAAAAAGGAAAAAGATTTGAAGCCGCCACAGAAGGGTCCCGATCGACGACCCTCAATCTCTCCCTTTCAGCCCTAATTTGGCCGACTACTTTGTAAAGGGTCCCACACAACCGGGTAACATCACGAGCCCACTCCTACAAAGGGTGGCTGAAGCTACAGGATAGCCTCAACAAGTTCGGGGGAGCCAAAGCTAACCCGGTCCGTAGAATGTTCCCGGACCTACCCAAGATACCCGGGCTACCACTACCATGAGAAGTGAGTACACCTTCAAAGGCGTGCCAAGCCTAGTGGAACAGTTCGAGAAGCTCACAACCACAATTCCTACTGCCCAGGAAGGTCCGAAACCTGAGTTTGAATTGACCATACCGAAAGCCAAAGCCACGAAGTCTTTTCGTATGATTGGGATGGTCCGATTATGCAACAGCTTATTCGGGGAAGAGATCCAGTGCGACTCCGATCGATTTCACTCGCCAAAGAAATGGTAGCGACAATCGAGAAACGAGCATAACCCGAGTCATGAGATCACTGACAGCAATGCCGCTAAAGAATCGGGAAACTCTCTCAGGACCGTCCGCGACCAAGGGAGAAATGATCACCAAGCCTGGATTGGTCCCCCGTCCATTTGTGTCAGTCTAGGAAAAGTCCTCCGAGTCTCTCATGGTTAAGATCGAGTCTCTAGAGTCGTCCGACGGCCCTACGCCTGAAGACTACGAGTCTGTAGCAAATGCTGTATTCCTTTTCGTTCCTAATGAAATGACGAACTTTTCTGAGTATCCCTTGATTGCCACTTTAACTAATGATAAATCAATAAAAAAAAACTTAATAATAATTCATTAGATAAAGAAGCAGACACATTAAACAAAAAAAAAATCAAACAAAAAAAAATCTTTAAGCAGGTTGTCCGGAAAGAGGAGAATCGAGCCCAAGCTGCCAAAGAGATTTTGACAAGTATGAATTTGGGAACTGCGGAAGAGCCTAAAGAGACGCAGATTGGTGATTTCTTCGAAGGAACTGGAAAGGATGCCTTACAAAATCCTACAAGATCCTCAACTCAAAGAAAGTTGCCCTCTTCATCAAAGAGAACATCATATGCCGATACGGGTTGCCAGCCGAGATCATCTCAGATAATGGATCCCACTTCGAAGGGGAATGTGAAAGATCCGCCGCGTAATCCGTAATAACCCGTCACAAGTCATCTCCTTACAGACCCCAAACCAACGGAGCCGTCGAGGCAGCAAACAAGACTCTGGAAAACATTATCCGGAAAATGGCTGTCCGAGGCAGAGATTGGCCCGAGAAGCTACACCTGGCACTCTGGGGCTACAGAACATCAGTCAGAACGGCAACTGGGTAAACACTGTTTGCCCTCACATACAGAATGGAAGCCGTACTCCCAATCGAGCTAGAAATCCCCTCACTCCGGGTACTGTTGGAAAGCCAGATCAACGAGGTCGAATGGCTCCAAAGTCGTCATGATGAATTGGCCCTGCTAGATGAGTGCCGATTGAAAGCAATGGAACACATCCGAGCCTACCAAGGGAGAATGGCCAGAGCCTTCGACAAGAAAGTAAAGCATCGGGAAATCCGAGAAGGTGATCTCGTCTTAAAAGAGAAGCCCCCAGTCCGTATCAACCCCCTCGGCAAATGGGAGCCTGTCTGGGTCGGGCCATACATCGTCCAAAAGATCTTCTCCGGAGGAGCCATGCAACTTGCAGACCTCGACGGAAATCCCTTTGTACACCCAAAGTGAATGGTGACAAGCCGCGCGTATACTATGCGTAAAACACCGAGTCAAAAAAAAAAGGGAGTGCTAAAAGAGTAATACCCAACTAGGTTGAAAACCCGAAAAGGGCGGCCTAGGTAAAAAACAGGGTTGCACCAAAAAAAAAACAAAAAAACAAAAAAAAACAAACAAAAAAAAAATAATAAAAAAAAAAACCAGGTTGAACTACGAAGACCTGAGCTCCTCAAAATGAGGGGAACGTAGGCAGCCGGAAACGGTTCGGTCTAAAACACAAATAAAAGTCAAAATCTGACATCAATACACTGATCGTACCATGAAAGCGCCTCGAAAAACTCGAAGCAATTTAAATATTCATTACAAGTTAAAAACTTTTTGATGAGTCTAAGCCCGATTCATTCCTACAACCGGCAACTCCGCTAAAAGAAATTAAGATACATAATCAAACTAATGTGTCTCGCCATGACAAGAAAGTGGATACTCGGAAACCTCAGAGTCACTCCATGCCACTCGAACCGGCCTCTCCCCTCTTCTTCCCCCTTCGAGTCTTCTTCTTCCGAACAGGGAAAAATGTCGGTCTTCCTCCTACCAAGCTCGGTATAGGAACAGGATCTATCAAACCAGCCTCTCGTCAGGGGCCTCGGTAGCCCTAGCATCATCTCTCATCTCCCGTAGCCTAGCCGGTAGCATAGGAGTCCTCCTTTCCTGTCTCTTGACATAAGCCTCATAGTCGGTCACAAACCGTCTCCGCTCCTCGGGGTCACGAGGGGTTGGCCCTAGCCTCGGCCCTCCTCCTCTCGGAAACTGTCAGGTCCTCCGCACCCACAATGGCCTCACGCCATCTCAAAATAGCCATCTGAGTCTCTCCCAAATGCCTCTCATACCAATCCAGGTACCAAGTGGTCAAGAACACAGGTCTCGGACGCCTGAGGATAACCCGAGGAGGAAAGACGTCATACCTCCATGCTCGGGAAAGGAAGGAAAACATCGAAGGATCATCCATAGAAACGGAAGCCACCACCCTGATGGCTATATCATCAAAATCCTCCAAAGGAACCTGCTCTAAACCAAACTGTCTCAGAACCAAAGCCGGAATATAGAAGCTGGACTGAGAAAGCCCCGGAAGCATGACCACATGAGACCCGTCCTGAAGCACTCTGCGAGTCTCCACCCGCCAACAAGGCACTGACCATCTGATATCTTCTGTCCGGCGACCAGCCATCCAACGCTCCCATGAGCCCTGATCATCAAAATCTACAACAACCCCTCTCCGGGCGAATGTCCAAGGTTTGATCATATCAGGAGTTTCCCGAAGAATCCCCAAGCGCTCCATCAGCCACAGAGTCAAGAGGAACGGGCTACCCCCATGCATATACCGTCTCCCGGTAGCCAGCCTATCGAGAGCATGGAAAGTCTCCCCCAAGATCAAAGGTACAACATCTCTGCCCAAGCGACAATGAACGACTACATCCAGCAGAGACCGATGACAGATCCCAAAAGAATAGACCATGAACAAGGTCCCGAACATGCAAAGTGCAAAGGCATCCCAATAGGCATCGTCAAGCAAGCCTAAGCCCCTAAATCTATCAGGGAGACCGGAAATATCAAAATGATCGGGACCACAGATCATACCTTGTGCTTCCTCCGGGGAAAGATGAAGGAGGTTGCACAATCTATCAACAAAAGAGGCCCCTCCGGGCAAAGGAACCGCAATCTCTTCCACCTCCGGACCGCCAAGCAAAGCCCGGAATTCTTCCACGGTCGGAACAACCTCATTGTAAGAAAGGCAAAAGACATGCCTTCTAGTGTCCCAAAATGAGGAAGAAGCCCTCAAAAGATCATAGTCCGGAATCAATTCCTTGAGAGACCATAAACACTTCACCTTGTACCTTTCTTCAAAGAATGACCTCCTCTCATGCATAATCTCCCGAGACCACTCTTTAAACTTGGTGAAGAATTGCATTTGAGAATTTTGGGACAATTTGGGTGGATTTCTCATACTCACAATTCTCTCCATGGTTTTTCTCTCCTTCTCCCCGAAAATAGTTGTTTGAACTGGTGGTTGAAGAAGGTATTTGAATTTGAAATAAAGTGAGACCAGATCGGAAAGCAAAATTAAAGGACAGTGTCAGATTCCTGTCCTATCCGCACGGATGAGTTTGTCACAAAAAAAAAATCTTTGCAACAGTCCAAACTGCTGTACCAAAGGAATATTTTGTCCAGCCCAAAGCCTCGTCCAAACCCAGCCCATGCACCAAACATCTACACCCTTGCCAAAAAAAAACCAAGGCTCATGCAACATTGCATTCATACTGCATTGCATTCATAAAATAAAATCCTAAATTATTACATTCCAAAAAAAAAGAGAAAAAAAAATGTGCATAAAAATAAGCTGTATCTGTACAAATCTCAAATCTCAGAAATCGATTCAATCTCAAGTAATCAATCGGAGTCCCCAGTGGCCGACGTCTGCCCCCGATCCCTCTTGCGGCTCGGGCCCGCCTCATCAGGAGCCCTGAAGATCTCAGGCTCAGAATCGTCCTCGTCCCCGGAAGAAGGCTCGTCAGGACCAACCGGCACGCTCTGATAGGGCAAGCCAAGATCTGCGAAGAAATCATATCCGAAGGTGAAGGCGTCAGACTCCTGGACGTGCGAAGAAGATCCACCATGCTGCCAGACGTGTCCCTGCCCGTAAGGATCTCCGAGAATGACGTGGTCCGAAGGTAGTACCGCGCGAGGATCGAGGAGAGGAGAAAGAGGAGTCTCAGAAGAAGTCTCTGAAGGAATAGGGGAAGCCTCCCGCCTGACAGGCGCCGGCCGTGGTCGCCTCGCTCTAGCCTGAGGAGCCCCGCAAGCAACCATCCTCCTGATAAATCTCTTAGCCCCGATCACCTGCTTCGTTAGCCTCTCCACGACCACCTCCGAAAACTGCACGAAAGCAAAAGCGTCAGAAACAGTTGAAGCGAAAAATGATGACAAAAAAAAAGAAGAGAGAGGTGGGAAGGAAAGCCATACCTTCATACCCGGACGAGGCCGGAAAGATCGTGGAAGCCGCTCAGGCTGAGGGATCTGCACCCTCAATTGGACCCCATCCTGGACATATGAAAAGTCCGTCCGAGGGTACCGCGGGACCCCTAACCCCTCTCTATCCGTAACCCGGGGCGTCCTCAGGCCTCCTCAAGACAAATACCGGGTACGGCTCAATCGCCACAAATGCCGAGAAGTGCTGGCCGGCTCGGTAATCATCCCAGGACGCAGATCTATCACTCGGGTGCATCATATCGGCGGGAGGCTCCACCGGTGTCATCAAAGGCGAATTCACGCCATGCTGGCGCGTCACCCTCTCTCCTAGATAATAGACATCGCAAGTCAGACCTCTCAGAATCCTCCGCTGCACAGTCCATATCTCAGCGCCTCTTCAGCGCCACCTCGAAACGATCCTGGGATAGAATATCATCCCCTCATCCGTCTCGGCCCCGTCAAAGGCAGGCAGTCCCCCATATCTGAGAGTCGTACGCCCCCTGGAGCTTATCTTCTCTCGGGCATGCTTGGACCAGGAGCGCATGGCCGGATACGCCCCGACGTACTCCGCCGGCTGTCGCCACATCGTGACGTGAAAGAACTCCAACGCCCATACCTGCGAAAGGTAAAAGTCAAATCAATTAAGTGCGAAAAAAGATACGTGCTTAAAGAAAAAAGGAAAAAAAAAAGAGGAAAGCAAAAAGAAAGCTTATACCTCCAGAGCAAACTCGAAGCAGTATAAGGAGCTCACAGCCTTCCGGCTGTATCTATCAAGAGCAAAGTAAAGCTCTGCCAGCCCGGCCTCTCCCCAAGAGACATCTCCAGCCATCTCCACATCCTCCAAACTCCTCAGCAAAGCAAACACCGCCGTCCCCTCGGCGTGTCCAAAAAGAGTGCTCGAGAAAGCAAACCATAAAAAGGCCCTAGCAATCTGCTCAGCGCCTATCCTCTCATCCCCAGCCTCGTAGCTCCCGATGGTCTCCACAATCTTCCCATAAACCACGGCATACTCCATCCCCATCCCCTTTTTGGGAATGGGGGTAAAGCCCAGAAGAGCCTGCAGGTCCGCGTCGCTGTAGCCGTCCCGCCACTCAATGCTGCGTCCATTGAAGGACAGACCCGTGATCGCAGCATAATCGGAAGGCGTAACCGTAGCCTCGCCCCAGAAGAAGTGAAACGTGTGGGTCGCATCCCACCAATGCTGCGCCAAAGCAAACATCAGGCCCTTGCTCTTAGGGAACTTAACCAACCCCCTCAAGCACTCAATGAACTCCCAAAGCCCGGTCTCAACGACAATCTGTCTCGGACTCACCAAAGCTCCTCGGCCCGCATTCGGAAGCCGGTCCCACAGGTCAACTACAGACTCCACTGATCCGCGAGTCTTCATCTTATTCAACTGCTCCGTCACGTAGTTGTTTCCACCCTGCAATAAAACAAAAAAAAGAAAATGTCAAAAAAAATTTTGCATTTGCATTTGCATTTGCACAAAAAAAAAAAGAAAGCATATACATGCATCATTCATCACAAAAGTTTTGAAGAAAATTCGGCAGCGTAACGGCATGCAGTGAACCTAGCCCCATTTTTCTCAAATAAAAAAAAAAGACAGTTTTCAGCAAATCCCAATCAACATTCATACATGAAAAAAAAAATCATACAAGGAGCCAACAGAAGTAAAAACTCTGTCCCATTTCCAAAAAAATGCATGCATATCATCCATTATCCCAAAAGATCCTACATTCATACATTCACACAAGGAGTCAACGGAAGCAAAAACTCCGTCCCATTTCCATAAAATAACATGAATACATTCATTCAACGGGAGGAAAAATCCGTTCCGTCTTTCAAAAAAAAAAATCATCATACTTCTTTACAAAAAAAAGCGAGCATGCACACATTCATATCAACATTGCAAGAATCCTACATTGCAACAAAAGTCCGTCCCAAATTCGGGAAATTGTTCATCATAGTCTCATATTTCAAAAAAAAAAATGGCGAAAATGCCAATTCTTTTTCCAAGCAAAATGCACATTTGAGTTACCCATATACTCATTACAACATGCAAAGCATCAAAATCAAGATTCAAAGCCAAGAACATCAATCATTCAAATTTTCAAAAAAAAAAAATCAAAAATCACCCAAAATTCAATTTCAAGCAAAAATCGACAAAGGGAATGAAAAGATTCGAAGTATACCGTTCGGAGACTCGGATCAGAAGCCCAATGTTGCCAAGCATCGGGATAATGCTCCTCCTCAATCGATTGCGAAAGAGTGTAATGCCTCCTCATTCGGATGAGCTCCAATCGTCTCTCCGCGATCGGGCCACGTCCTTGGCCTTGAAAAGCACCTCCCGCGTGTTCCATTGCTTCAAAAATCAAAGAAATCGGAAGAATTTTAAGGTTTTTAAGCCAAAAATGGCGGTTTTGGTCTCTCCCCCTCGTCTCTCTCTCGAAAATCTGGAAAAGTGAGGAAGAAGAAGGGAGGGGGCGGCCCTCATTTAAAACAGCCTGGGAATTCAACCCTAACCGCGCGGATGGGTTTGTAAAGGTCAAAAAGACCCTTTTGCCCTTTAAAAATTCAGGACTCTGCAGTTTAGTCCTCAACTTAACCAAAGTTAACCAAAGTTAATCCCCTCTTCAAAAGAGCTTCCCCGGCAGTCAAACGTAAGACCGATCTCCCCGAGAAAGAAACGGGATCCCGTATCTTTCATCAAAATTATTTCCCGGCAGTCAAACGTAAGTCCGATCTCCCCGAGAAAAATAACGGAATCCCGTATCTTTCATCAAAATCATTCCACGGCAGTAAAACGTAAGTCCGATCTCTCCGAGAAAGATAACGAGATCCCGTATCTTTCATCAAAATCATTCCATGGCAGTAAAACGTAAGTCCGATCTCTCCGAGAAAGATAACGAGATCCCGTATCTTTCATCAAAATCATTCCCCGGCAGTCAAACGTAAGACCGATCTCCCCGAGAAAGATAACGAGATCCCGTATCTTACATCAAAATCATTCCCCGGCAGTCAAACGTAAGACCGATCTCCCTGAGAAAGATAACGAGATCCCGTATCTTTCATCAAAATCATTCCCCGGCAGTCAAACGTAAGACCGATCTCCCTGAGAAAGATAACGAGATCCCGTATCTTTCATCAAAATCATTCCCCGGCAGTAAAATAAAAGACCAATTTCCTCGACGAATTCGTCTGATTTTTCCAGCAAAGGCTAACCAAATCCCGAGCAAAGTTAATGGAATCCCAAAAGGCAATGAAATCTCGAGTAAATCTCGAACTACGAAAGGGCTTGATTCCCACTAGGGATACGTAGGTAGCCTATCATTAGGTTCAGCCCCTCGACCAAAATGGTCACCCTCTCCTTTGGCAGCAGACAAAGTCCACCGAAAGGCCATTTCACATCAAGGTTCGAGGCACGTAAAACGCCATCATCAAGGTTCAAGGCACCTAAAACGCCATCATCAAGGTCCGAGGCACCTAAAACGCCATCATCAAGGTTCGAGGCACCTAAAACGCCATCATCAAGGTTCGAGGCACCTAAAACGCCATCTCTAAGGTTCGAGGCACCTAAAACGCCATCATCAAGGTCCGAGGCACCTAAAAAGCCATCATCATCAAGGGTCGAGGCACCTAAAACGCCATCTCCAAAGGTCTGAGGCACCTAAAACGCCATCTTCAAGGTCATCATCTCCAGGTTGACACCTCAAAATAGTCATCTCCAGGGTCAAAGACCCGAACTACGACTGGCTTGATTCCTTTTAAGGATACGTAGGTAGCCTACCGTTAGGTTCAGCCATCCGACCGAAAATGGTCATTCCTATCCCCAGCAGAGCGGATAGTCATCCGACCTAAAATGGTCATTTCTATCCCCAGCAGAGCGGATATACAATTTCAGCCATCAGACCGAAAATGGTCATCTCTTATCCCCAGCATAGTTTCTCTCCAGCAACCGACTGCAGAACTCGCTCATCAGGTTCGAGGCACCTAAAACGCCATCATCTCCAGGGTCAAAGACCCGAACTACGACTGGCTTGATTCCTCTTAAGGATACGTAGGTAGCCTAATAAATAGGTTCAGCTACTCGATCACTTGATCATCCTGCCAAATATGGAGCCTTACTCTTATCGATGACCCCGCTTCCTTCGAAAGCGCCGTCACCGAGGGGCTACTGTAAGTGCTCCAATTTGAGCTTGTTAGAATTTTCGTTAGAAAATTAACGAAAGTTATAACATTTCTAACAATTCCTAACATTCCTAACATTTCTAACCAAGCAAGGGCAAAGTGGGCATTGTTATTTAAGGATAAACCAAGGAAAGGAATCAAAAAGGCAAAAGAAATAAGAAAAACCAAAAATAGAAATGGCTGGAACAAAAACTGGCTGTTTAATTTGAATTTTGAAAAGATTATTCCTTGTGTCCAAAGCCTGAAGCAGCATTTAATGAACAGTGCACGTTGTACTTCCTATCCGCGCGGACATGTATGTAAAATTCAGAGGGCTATAAATTGAGCCCTCCAGTCTCAAAAATAAAGGAGAAGAAACACAATTTGTAACTGTACCTTGGCGAAAATAGTGAGAAAACAGTGAGAATTCTCTAGAATTGTCACCTTTTTCTCAACTATTCAACCAAAATCACACTCACTCAAACACTCTCATATTCAAGCCTTAAACACTCTTACATTCAAGCCTTCAAACACAAAACACAAGGAAGATAGGTATAACCTCCCTCTCCTTACCCTAAATTCATCCATGCATGCATTTTCAAGCTACAAAATGTAGTTCATTCATCTTCTTGCCCTAGATCCAAGAAGATCACCATGGAAGTTCATCTCCATGGATGATCTTCTACAAGGATCTACATTATTTTCAAAGTTTTCTTACTTTCTTGCAAAGAAAACACATTTTCAAAAACTTAAAACTCATTTTCATGCATCAAATCTCATTTTCAAAGGATAAAATTCCCCTTCCCAAGCAAATGAAGTGCTTAGTCCTAATGTACCCCAAGGATGGTTTGATATAGTTGATTCACCACTAAAATGTCAAGTGATCACTAATCAAAACCTAGGGAAATGGGGACAAGCATGGATGCCAAACCCCCCTTTAAAAACATGTTTTCCTTCTTGAGAAGTTGCTGTCCAGTAGCAATCTTCTAAGACCCCAGTCTATGGTCTAAATTTTTGGACACATATAAACTTGGAATTTTGTGTTGACTACAAAACACTTTTTGTAGCCAACATCCATATATTTCCAGACATATTTTTACTTTATTTTTTGCGTGAGTAAAACTCCATTTTCCAAATTTTCTTTTGAAGGTCAGATCACCAGTTTCTGGGAGTCCAGATCTCATATCTGAGATTTCCAGAGGGTTTTGGGTCCTCAAATCTTCTCCAAAATGAAAAATTCTTTCATAGAAATCTTATTTGAGGTGTCTGGAACAACTTTCATTCTCTGAGTTTTCTCAGATTATGAATTTTTGAAGCCCTTAAATCTATTTCAAAATCAAGTGTCCACTGCCTTTTTCATTCTGGCAGAAGTGTTCTTCAACTTCCAAAAATCTTTTGAGTACCAAAACTCTACCCAAAAATCACACCAAAAATCATGGGATCTGTCCAAAGTCTAATAAAGAATTCCCAATTTTTACTTTTCTGAGTTTAAACTTATTTTGGCCAAAACACACACACAAATGATTTTCAGCTTGGAAGACTCGTTTTACGAGGCATTCCGGGTGCACACTAACGTCCTTCCCGGCGTGTAACATGACCTCCGAACCCAAATCTCTAATCCCGGGCATTTTTCAAAGTTTTGGCCCTTAAAACAAAAATGGCATGGCGACTCCATTTTCCTGTTTTATTTGGTTTTCAAAGAAACGAAAAATCGAATTTTTCCGCGAATGGCACATCATCACAGTTTCTCATTTATATGGCCAAGACGACAATGCCATAAGTAAGTGTGGTTTACATTATTGGGTTTAGATTTCTTGTTAATGTTATAGATATCATTATCACGATTTTCAACATCAAGAATATAAAGGCCATTGAATGAAATAGCAGTACAATAATGCATATCACTCTTGTAAATAGAAAATTTCTTATCACATATAAGAAAATTAAAACCTTCATTATTCAAACATGAAATCGAAATAATATTCCTACTCAAAGATGGAACGTAATAACAATTGTTCAAAACAAGTATTAGTCCACTAGGTAAAGTAACTTTATAAGTTCCTACGGCTAATGCAGTAACTCTTGCTCCATTCCCCACACGTAGGTCCACTTCACCTTCCTCAAGCATCCTTATGTTCTTTAGACCCTGCACATTTAGACAAATGTGAGTTCCACATCCGGTATCCAATACCCAAGAACTAGAAGAAGATAGGAATATATCTATAACAAAGATACCTGAAGTCGAAGCAACTCCTTTGCTTTTCTTCAGCGCTTCCTTGTATTTTGTGCAGTTTCTCCTCCAATGACCAATCTCATTGCAATGGAAGCAGACTGCGTCCTCTTGGGACTTGGGCTTAGCCTCTTTGGGTTTGGCACCCTCTTTGGGTTTGGCAACATTTGCCTTAGTATTGGCAACTTTTGCCTTTCCTTTACCCTTGAAACCCTTTCCCTTGTTGACCATCAACACTTGATCAGCGGTTTTCCTTTTGACAATATTGGTTTCCGCAGTGTTCAATATTTGAACTAACTCAGAAAGGTTTCTATTCATGTTCCCCATGTTATAGTTCATTATAAAATTACTAAAACCTTCGGGTAATGAATTCAATATCAAGTCAGTAGCCAACTCTTGGCTAATCGGAAAACCGAGTCTTTCAAGATGCTAGATGTGGCCCTTCATCTTTAAAGCATGAGGACCAACAGCTTGCCCTTCACTCATCTTGCATAAGGTTAGGGCCTTAACTGTGTTGTACCTTTCCTGCCTAGCTTGAACTTGGAACATTTCCATCAGTCGATTGTTGAGATCAACTGTCCCCAAGTGCTCAAGATCCTTCTGAAGGCTCTTGCACATGGCGGAGAGCATGAGGCAACCAACATCAGTAGAATCACGCTTGTGCTTCAGATATTGGTCCCTCACTGCCCTAGTAGCATTGGCAGCAGGTTCAGGTGGAATAGGTTCCTCGAGAACGTACAATTTCTCCTCTTGCCTGAGAACAATTCTCACGCTATGGATCCAATCCATATAGTTTGTACCGTTCTCTTCCAAATTTTCCTTCTCAAGGACAAATCGCACTGAGAGATGATTATTGTTTGATGCCATTTATTCTACAAAAAGATATGCATAAAATATGAGCACATATAAGTAACACATATTATATGAAAAGTATAATGCATTTATAACAAATAAATGCGCCCACTAAATTATACACCTTTCAATGCAAATAATCATAATATACATTTAATGGGCTAAGATCCAACTTTAATTTAATTTCAAGTTTGCTATGGCAAACCGCTCAAAATTAAATTAATTAGGTAGAAACATCAATCATATCACATATATGACTCTTAGATCTTTTATGAGATTTTATTCAAGACATCATATGTCTAAGCATATTTTAATCTCATCTTATGCCTTGGGTCCAAAACCATTTTGATAACCCAATTAAGTTCATTCACTTTAAATGTATAGGAACCACCATTTCCTCATCTTGCTCGCATATGAATAGAATCAAAGTACCTTGCTATGGAAAGCCCACCCAAAACTATCTGAATGGTCTCAAGTGTTTTAATCATGAATTGGCATAAAGAACTTAAAAGTTAAAATAAGGTTCTTTAAAGTAGATTATAAGCGTATTAGCAAAGATAATCATAATCGTGCACCAGGTAAGTTCCCAGGAAGATAGGTGAGCCACAAGGACTACTTAAGTACCAAATCTCTCCTTCGACAGAACTTTCCTAGACATGCACAATCAGAAACCAGCTCTGATTTGCAACATAATCAACACTTTGCATAAATGATCAATTTCCTTTTAAATCTTGCGTAAAATGACTTGTTTCTCGTAAACAATCATGAAACCAAAATTTTAACGTTTAAGTCTAAACAAATAGGAAATTACAACATTATGTTTCAACTAAACATCTAATTAAAATTCTTAGCATGTAAGAACACATAGATCATGCATCGCAACAATTAATAAAATCATATTTTAAACAATTAAGCATGCACAAATCTTGAATAAATCTAGAATAACCCTATAAACTTAATTCCATTAATTTATAGCATCCAGATCAATACATAAACATATCAGGTTGTAAAACACATTCACAGATTAGCAGAATTGTCTAACAAACTGATTCTGCCCAGATTGGACATGTTTTGTCACGTGACAGAGACTCCCAGAGTCACGATATGTCGCACAACCTAGATAGGCCATCAGTCATGGTTTATCGCGTGACCCAGACCTACTATGTCGCGTGACACCATGAGGCCAGTTTTGCAGATTTGCAGAATTTAATCAATTCTAAATCACAGAGCAATTAAATCATGCAAACGACCTTTAACAGATTTAATTCAATGTCAATAGAACACGATTTAGGCATATTGTTTCAAAAATAATTAATCTATCACATACAAAACATGCAAGGAACATATATAAACAATTTATATCACTTTTCTTAGAATGTTAATTCAAACTTAATGATACGAATGGGGCTTTGATACCACTGTTGGGTTTTACGGGTCCATGCGCAGCGGAATAAAGCATCAAATAACATAAAACCCAATAGGATTACTGAGGAGTTCTCAATCATTCTTCCCTTGGTTTATCAAATTCATTCTAATTGTGTGTGACCCAATAGGATTATATTATGTTGGCAATGAGCTCGATCATATCGACCTTCATAAGACATAAGCGGACTCTAGCAAGCCATTATGTCTACCCAAATAATATAACGTAAGAGTTCACGTTTCCAATGGTACACTTCCATTTCTCCCTTTGTCTCACGATGTTATATTGAACACAAGTCATGGTCCATGTCAACTTGCACCTTGTTCAATGCTTTCTCGATCTTGAGTATAATGATAATCCAATCGCATTGGGGTATGGCCATACACTTTCATCATTATCACTCATCGAGGGGCCCAAGCAAAACATCTCTCTTCCGAGGGACAAATTCCATCTTGACTTATCATCCTTCCCATCATGAATCCGATCATGCCAAAGATAGCCTTTATAGATATCGTGTTAAGATACCGTTTGACTAAAATCAAACATGACTTTCATCATATGTAAGGCCATGATAATCTCAGGTCTAGGAACTAAATGAAGTGACCATATGAGATTTAATTATGACATTTGACCATGACATAAATCTCATACGGGTCAAGTCCAGTCACTTGTTCTCTAACAAGTACCCATAAATTTAATGTGCATCTCTATGCATATAATCATCATATGATTATCCATTAACATTTATACTAATTATTCACATAATAATTAGGGACGGAGATTATTATAAACAAATATGCAAAACATATAATAATCAAATGATAAACATTTCATATAATAATAAATAATGTCAACACATAAGTCTATCAACCATAGGCCTAGGGCATAACACCAACATAGATAACATGCACTGATGTTATAACCAATTTGTAAAGATAACATGCAACGATGTTATAACCAAGTTGTAGGTAACATGTAGAAATGTCACCTTTTGGAGTCCTTAGGTAACATGTTGATGTTACAATCCTTAGTTCACATCTTGATCTTTAAAATAGCGGACGCAATTCCCCTGACAAGGTGAATTGAATTTTCTTTTTTAAATTAAGTGTGAAAAAAAGTGCGCCCAGGCGATTACTACCATGGTTCCACAAGTACATTGGAAAATGCTTTTAGGTATGAAGGGGTCATGTACATTATATCATCAAGAGACGTTTGTCTGTCCAAAGCGTCGGTCATGTGTCTTCTCTAATGTCATTCATCCAATGCTCAGGGGTGTTTATCTTGCAACACAATAACATGTGAGGATCGGGTGTTAGCTTAGATAACACCCCTCCGGCGCTTAAGTCAGTAGGAATTTTGAGTAAATAAAAGAAATAATAAATTCAAAGGAAATGAAAATGAAAATGAAAATGAAAATTAATTTTAAGAATAGGTTCGTACCTTGGCATTAAAATTGCGATAAATTTTGACTTACGTGGAGTAATGTTTAAGACGTAACCCATGGTACCTCACAGGTCAGAAAATGGTGCCACCTTTGAGAGCCCTAGAAGGATGATAATTTGCCCCAGTTCCAACCAGTTGATTAACGGACAGATCTCGACATCTTCACCCTTGTAGTTCTAGGACGCCTTGAACCCTCTTCTACCTAGGTCATGCTTAATAAGTAGAGCACGCTTTCATGTCTGTTTTGTAACACTCTTTGGCAGCTTGTTGGTCTCCCTTCACCTTGATTACTCCCCAAGGCGTCGGCATCTTAACACATTGATGATACGTGGATGGAACGGCATTCATGTTATGGATCCAAGGTCTGCCCAAGATGACGTTATAAGAAGATGGGCAGTCAATCACGCAAACCCTTTCCATAGAATTCATTCCTTCTACGTAGATGGGCAACTTGATTTCTCCAATTGTTTGGTTGGTTTCCCCACTGAAACCCACTAAAACGGAGGAGTTCCTTATGACCTTTGATAGGGGGATCATCATTTCTTCTAAGGTGCTCTTCATGATGAGATTGACTGAACTACCATTGTCGACCAAGATGCGCTTCACCTTGCAATTGGCGATCTGTAAGGTGACGACTAGACCATCATGATGCGGATCCAAGACGTCTTCTTTATCATCATCATCAAAAATAATTTGCTCTCCTGTCGAATGATCTGGATGTCTAGTTAGCATTTCCATCTTGTCCTCCTTGGAATCCGTAGCATGAAGCTTTGCCGCAGAATACGTGGTGCCACAAATGTCTGAACCACCTGTGATAAAATTGATCACCTTAGTTGCAGGAGGAGGTGAAGATAGAGCGTCTGTTATAGCTTCCTTGGTTTCAGTTCGTCCTTTTCTTTTCCCAAGCAAATCCTTGAGGAGACCTTTCGAAAGTAAGTAGCTGATTTTCTTCCTCAAGGCGATACAATTGTCGGTGGTGTGGCCAAAATCTCCATGGTAGGCACACCATTTTGATTTGTCCTTCCAAGATGATGACCTGTCAGCTGCTTTTGGCCATTTTGCCTTGCCACCTAAATTGTCCATTGCATGTAGGAGTCCTGAAACGTCAACAAAAAAACAATAATCACTAATCTTAGTATAAGTTGTATCATCTTCATCATCATCTTCCTCCACAACATTAATTTTAGAAGGGTCAGTTTTAGAATAGGGTTTTTCCCTATTAGATCGATGATGGGACGAATCCGCCTTTCTGTCAGGATTCTCATGTGTTGACGTCCTCTTTGACGATTTGCCATGAATCATCTCATCTTCTTACATCCTGATGAAATGAATGGACCTCATCCTGACTTCTTCTAAACTTCTTGATGGGAACATGACAAGATCTTGGTAGAAGAGTGATTCTATTTTCATGCCCATCCTGAAAGCTTCTGTTGCAGTTGACACGTCAATATGAGGAATGCTTACAGCCTCCTTGTTGAACCTGAACACGTAATCTTTTGAGGTTTCGTCAGGCTGTTGTACAATCCTGTAAAGGTCACTTGTTAATTTTTCAAACACACGATTGCAAGAAAATTGGTTAAGAAAAATGTTAATTAATTGAGAGTAAGAGGAGATGGAATTCATAGGCTGATTAGTCAGCCATATCAAGGTGGAACCGGATAAGGTGGACTCAAAGCCCCTGCATAAGCAAACTTCTTTAAGGTGTGGGGGGATGCTGATGATATCCATCTTCTCTTGGTATAAGGCTATGTGTTCAGCAGGATCATTCGTGCCATCGTATTGTTTCATGGGAGGTACTTGGAATCTCTTAGGGATCTCAACCCCAGCTATGGCAGGAACAAAATGTGAATCATGATGGCTGGTTGGAGATGCCTGATTGAAGGGCAAAGTAACTCCTGGGACCTTCATGAGGATGTCCTTGAGCTGCTGCACTTCCCTTTCAAGGGTGGTATCTGCAATAAGGTTAGTAGCAACAAAGGGATTGAAAGGAGTATTGAAAGTGATAAAACTCCCTGTTTACCCCATTGAAGGTGGGGTCGCAACGGTAAAACATGATGACAGTGTAAGTATGCCAATCCAATTTGCGATCCCTTTTTAGGTTCATTTTAAATGATAAAATCGCACTAAGGGGTGTTTTGGTAAATTCCCGGTCCGTTCCGAGACTTTCGGGAACTTTTTATAAGTTTCCCGCGAAGGAAGTAATTTTTAGTATTTTTCTCGGACAAAAGGACCTGCAAGGAATTATTGGCTTTGGACCTTTAAGGAATTAGTCCGGAATGTTCCAGAACCAGTTTCTGACGTCAGAAACGGTTATTGGATCGTTCCGTCGTGCGACAGATTGAGCCATGGAAAAGTGAAGCGAAAGGTCATGCGACATTAAAGCCCATTCCCAAATCACCTTTAAATACAAAATTTGTTCATTTTGTCAAAGGGAGGCCTCTCACAAAACACCAACACACAGACATACTCTCTCTCTCTCTCTCTCTCTCTCTCTCTCTCTCTCTCTCTCTCTCTCTCTCTCTCTCTCTCTCTACTCTCTCTCTCTATACGCAAAACTCACCCTCACCATTGTTGCTCCCCCGAAATCGCCATCTCAATTAGCCTCCTCTCCCTAAACTGCCTCCCTCTACGGCCAAGCCCATCTCCCTCTCTACCCAAATCGCCCATCCTTATATCCCCAATCGATTCCGCCCCTGTTCCTCCAACCAGATCCATCGTCGTTCTTCTCAATTCCTCACCATTCTCTCTCTATCCAAACACCAATCCCTCCATTGCCGAGCTCCCTCACCTCCAAATCAACCGGCCAAACAACGACTAAACCTCACTGTTCTTCTTCTCCGACGCCGTCCTCTGTTGTTCCAGGTTCCAAGCCCATTCAACGCTTCACGGCCATTCCAAATCTGAGAGTTCCCAATCCCGTTCTGAAGCTGATTGAAGAATTCCATACCTAACGGGGTATCGAATTTGTGGACTACAAAGGGTAACGAATCTCAACCTTACTCTCTCTCTCTCTATTTTCTGCGTAGTGTAACTGCCATGGCTTGATATTGCTGTGATGTAGAATCTGGGTGTTTTGATATTCTGATCGTTGTTTTGATATTCTGATTGTGATGTAGAATTTGTAGCTTCATTTTAGTATGTAGTATATTCCGAGTTGTTTGGATATTCTGATCTTTGGGATCTGTCTTATGTGTTTATCGTGGTGATGATATTTGTTTGGTTCATGTGATTATGTGCGTTGTGCACGAATTATGCTAAGGTGAGCGTGGATCGTCTCATATCCACGTTCATCTAAGCTTGGATCTCTATGAGGTCGTTGGGACCTGTTTCATATATTTGTCGTAGTGATTATATATACTCTTGTTTGATGTCGTGCGTTGGGCATGAATTGCTAAGGTGAGTGTGGATGATTCCATATCCACACTCATCTGCAAATTGGTTTTCTTTGAGGTCATTGGGATCTGATTTCTATTTTTTGTTAATCTAGGATTGTCATTTTATTGTTCTGTAATTCATTGATTGTAAAACCTCTGCAGATGGCGGAGTATGTCCCGCGACACAACTGACCATTCATGGTCCTGCGTCGTGCGACATACTTGGCCTATCTGCAGCTGGTTATTTTTCAGTTGTAAGTTGTTTGTCCTCGTTGTAATCAGGTGGTGGTCTCCTGAATTAAATGACTCACAAGTTGTAATTTCTTTCTTTGAGCAATAAAATAAAGCATTAAAATGCATTTTATACATATATTTTGTCACACACTTTGCACACACTTTTGAATGTCTTGAATGTTGAACATAGAAAGACTCGTCTACGGATGAGGCATGTTGGGTGAACTCTCGGTTCTTCCCAACACGTAACCTGACCCCCGGACCCATTTTCTCTGTCTAAAAGGTTTTCAATGTTTCATTAAAAACGGCGTGGCGACTCCTTATTTTTATTTTTTCGGCGAGCGCACATTCAGTGGCGACTCCGCTGGGGACTTGAAACTTGTTTTTCAAAAAGTGGGTCAAACTTTCGTCCTTGTTCAACGTCCATTTCATTCATTTGTGTGTGCTTGGTTGTGTGACATTTTATGTGTGCAAATGCATTTGGTGCTTTGTTTTATTCCCTCCCCCTTCTTTGGTTCCTGTTGATATTGTGCTGGTACTGGGGCTTGAGACATTGTTTTGATGCTTGGAGGCTGGGGCTTGGTTATGCTTCTATTCAGAATCTGGGAGTTTGTCCTTTACTGTCACGCGACATAAGTGGCATTCTCTGTCCTGTGTAGCGCGACAGTTCATGCCAATCTGCAGGATTTGAATCTTTGATACAGGTTGTGATTGTGGGGCAGTCCCCCGTGATCAATATTACTGATCCTTGATTATTGTGTTCAGTGGGGTGTGTGTGTGTGTCGTTTTTCCTTTATCACCCCTTTTCAAATAAAAAAAACTAAAAAAAAATCATTTTTCATAAATAAAGGAAGATAGTCATCCGCACACTACATCACGTAGATCTAGAACCCTCGGGTGCGATTGACGGCATCGCGGACGGCCATGAAATTCGCCTACGCTTGAGCGCCTGAAATCAAACCTATCCCCCTATTGCGATATAGGTGGCGCCACACATTTAAACCTCACCCAAAATGGTTGGTTTTGACACGACATTTTTTAAATACACTAAAATGAATTGTTCCAAAATTTCTAATAAGCTTTCGTACCTATCCCAAAACCTAGCACGTGTGGGCATGTTGCCATCGCAACATGATTTCACGAGAGGACATGTCGTTCCCACGGCATGTTCTAACGAGAGATCATGTCGCTTTGTCAACGTGCACCGACGAGAGGTCATGTCGGATTTTTCCTTGAATTTCTTCAGGAACACCCGTTATGCTGCCCAAATTTCTCCAGAAATTGGGGCTGCTCGTTCGTCCCATAAATGCTTTGGTTTTGTTTAGGTATTATCGCCTGTTATTAATTTTGAACCAATACGTTTGGTGTATTTTTGGATGATGTGTCCTTAGGTTCCCCCGATGTCTAGATTGCGTGAATAAATGGTTAGCCTTTCCCAACCGTTCCTAGGACTTAAAAGCCACCGATTTCTACTTGAAGATTAATAAGTGTTGCACGAGTCCGTCTCCTTTCTTGTTCTTCCCTCTCCCATACCATCTCAAAGTTCTCTATCCTTCACCTTATACAACCTCTTTACCCCTGCAGCGACGACAAGTTGGGTTCGTGGATCTCGTTTGGTGCACATTCCCGAAACAGTCACAGTTTCCGAGATGTCGGGTGTAGAGAATATGTCGCCCGCCCAGTCTGGAGGTTCATCCGCTATGGGTCAGCCGGGGTCGAATGATTTGTCGATGGAAGAAATGAGGGTTGCCCTTGAAGCCGCCATGGCTCGTGAGCGTGAAGCTCAATTGCTCGCCCAAACTGCACTGGCTCAAGGACAAGCTGCTAAGGCTAGAGAGGACGAAACGCATGTTAGGTTTGTGGAAGCAATGCGTGTTCAAGGGATTGCTGTGATTCGTCGGGCAGATGGATCTTATGAAGAGGTTACCGAGGCTTATGATACTGATATAGGAGCCGGGAATGTTTCTCTCCCTTTTCATCCTACCTATGGAGCTACATATCTTCCCATTTCTCAAATGTATGGGATGAATGTGAATGCACAAAGCAACACTCCTTCCCCAATGTCTCAGCCTCAGGCTCAGGGTGTGCAGTTCAATTATGCTCAGAATCAGGGGCTGCCGGTGAACTCTCAAGTTGGTTTTGGTAGACCACAGCCGAGCTTCTACGATTTGACATCTTCCCCTCTGCCTAATGCCTCTATGCCTCCAAATCAGTATGGATTGCAGTTTCCAGGTGTTTATCAGCCGCAGTTTCAGCCAAACTCCCAGGGTTTTTAGATCCCGAGCTCTCAGCAGCAAGGCAACTTTCAGTATGGCCAGTTCCAAGGTCCTCAAGGCCCTCAGTATCATTCCTCTGGCAGTCAGTTTAATCGTGAAGGATTTCTCCAAGCTCCTTTTGATCAGTTTCAGGGTGGATTCTCTCAACCTATGATAAGTGCGTCTTTTGGTCCTGGTTGGGGTTCAGTATCCGGGGGTAGTCACGTATGTGACGGCTAGTACTTCATCTCAAGGTCCTTTGGTCCGGAATGCTCAGTTTCCAAGTTCAGTTGGCTTGTTTGATTGCGGTTTGAATGTACCAAGTACTTTTGGTTTGTCATCACCTGCTTTGTCAACAGTGCATTCTTTCGGGAATTCTCCTTTCCAGCCTGCCAGCTCTGTGCATTCTTCGACTGTGTCACCTACTATTCCCGGGATGACCCCAGAAGTTGCTATGTTGTTAAAACAAATGCAGCAGCAAATCGACAAGCTGACTGTAGGATCAAGTGGGCTTAAAGTGGTTGATCCAGGACAAGTAAAACCCCTCCCTCACAAGTTTAAAATGCCTAAGATAGAGTTTAACGGGATGGCATGCCCGAAAAGTCATGTTGACACATATGTGATGACTATGGGGGCGATGGGTTGTACTCCCGAGTTTACGGCTCAGCACTTTCATCTAATGCTTAAGGGTCCTGCCTTGACATGGTTTTTATCTCTGAAGTCAGAAGCTCGTTCTACCTGGAACCAGATCACTGAGGCCTTTCTTGAAAAGTACCGTGGGAACCTTGAATGGCGTACAACTAGAGACGACTTTGTCGGTACAATTCAGAAGCCGGATGAATCAATCACCGAGTTCTACAAGAGGTGGAACGCTAAGTTGAATGAGATTTCCGAGCCAATCTCTCTGCAGGACCAAAAAGACATCTTTCTGTCGTGTGTGAAGCCGGTTCTTCGGGAAGCTATTGGAAAGGGTTGGTACCCCAATTTGCGAGAAATGGTGGGAATGGGAGCCCGCAGTGAAAATAGACTCTTTAACACTGTCTCGAACACCGACGCTGGTAATGATGGTAATTATCGCTACAGGTCAGCAAATCCAGTTTATATGGCCCCGAGAGGGAAAGAGGTAGCCAAGGACAACAGTGTCAACAGCCTTCAGGGAGGAAGATTTGGTCAAAGCACTGGGAGATTTCCACCTCGCCAAAAGATGAAGTATGATGATCTTGGTATGACTACTGAGGAGGCATTCAATGGTTTGGTAAAGGCCGGGATGATTAAGCCCCTCGAGAACTACAACCCTGTCAAACCCAATCCAGATTTGGATTACAGCAAGTATTGCCAATATCACCAGTATCCGGGTCATGACACCAATGATTGCACTCCCCTGAAAGTGCTCATTCAGAAGCTTGTCGATGAGGGTAAGATTGAGAAGGCTCGCCCCAACGTGATTACCAATCCCCTTCCGTGATGCCAGCAGAATCCAGAGGACATCCCATCCGAAGAAGCCAATCAGTCAGCGTCGTAGGTTCTAGAGTGTCTTTTATGTGGTCATGAGTCTGTCGAGTCCATGTTATGAGTCTTTTATTTCAAATAATAAAATATTTGTTTCTATTCTTGCTAGACTCGAGACATCACTTGCACACCCACGTTACACTCAATTGAAATGGTCTTATTCTAAATGATCACTTGTGCTGCTCACCGACCAACGCTTTGAAATGGCTAATGTTTGAATCGATCAGAGTGAGAAAATCGACTGATATCCTTCCCAAAGTGGGGCTTACCAACTCCCCATCTCGCATCTCCTGTGCTCACATACCTTCCTTCGTCATCACCACCTCGTTGCTCGATGAATTTGCACGGATCTTCCGCGAAGTAAGCTTAAGAAAGCAATGAAGACTCGATCTCGTTCGGATCATCCGGTAGGGACTGCGGTTGAAACCTTTCACCCATAGGAAAGCCATCACCTTACCCTCACTAAACAATACCCTTTCATTTTAAGATCGGCACGTTTTGAAACCCATCCAATCATCTCAAGAAGAAGAGGGACTATCCTTGAAGCTCCCATGATTCAAAAGAAGATTGACTGTCTCCAAGCTCAAGAACGACGGAAAGCAATGATCCATCCTGGGGACTAGCTAAAATCCTCCTCTCAAAAACGAAATTGAAAAATAAAGAGAGACAAAAGTACAAAAAAAAAAGGAGAATATAAAAAAAAAGAAAAGAAAAGAAAGAGAGCCTAGTCCCCAGCGATCCTCTTGAAAGCAAAAGTCAAAGGATTCGGTTGTTACTCAAAGAGGAGTCTCAGAGTGAATAAAGAGACAGCATGGATGTCCCTCACCATTACCTCTAACCGATCCCAAGCCGTCCTCTCGATTTTAGAGGACATTCAATTACCATGACCCTTGTCCTTACCAAAGCCAAGATTGACCTCTCATCCTTAGAGGCCGCAAAGATATAGTCACAAATTTCCCTCACCTTAGAAATCCCAAACACATACCCAAAAGCCAACCTCTCATTTTTAGAGGTTCAGTCAGCAAAAAGCCTATGCCGACCTCTCATTTTAAGAGGTCATGATATCCTAAATCACCCGAAGACCGATTGAAATCCCAAGACCCAGTCGCAGTTCCTACCGGATAGCAGTTTCATTCCAATATCGTCGAGATCTAAAACAGATTATTGCTTAAAGCGGAGCCAAGTCCATCCCGGCTCAAAGGACCGTCAAGCGAAGATTGTGCAAATCCCATCTATTCGTTCGACGTTGCATGTGAGCATATTTCGTTTCTCCTTTGCAAACACTTGCCGTGGACGTCCCACTAGGGCTTCACATCCGTGTCTCCCATCGACACTCTAAGAGGACATGTTCTTTCAATTCTCAAAATCCTCAAAGGTCCTCAGATCCCCGAATTTCAATGTTCATTCTCTTCATTCGGGATAAGCCCGAACTACGGCGACCTGAGCTCCTCCTATGGAGGGGAACGTAGGCAACCAGAAATGGTCCGGTCGAAATCGCAAACAAATCTCAGAAAATCCGGTCTCCTCAAGGACCATGCCCATACATTGTTCATCTTTCCGAGTTTGATTCTCGATATCAGTGGGCTTTCTCCTCAGGATTGATAAAAATATTCGTTCATATCGGCTTTGGTGGTTGAATAACCCGAACATCAATAAAGGGTTTTAAGCAGCTTTGTGATCATCACGAATAAGACAGGTTTTCAAGTGTCTCGACAAGTCTTCTCTCTCTACATCATAGGAAGATAGAGCTAAACACCGTTTCGGTCAGCAGGGGCTTCCATACACTTTTCCACACCTTGCAATGCTTATACTCTCTCAAAAGAGTCAAACCAAAAGCGAGAGTGTCATACACAGATTCGGGATCTATTCCCACCATTCGAAAGATATGCCCCAGCACGTAAACACTTTTGAGTCTTGTCCAGCGACTGATTGATTGCGGTTTGAAATGATGGGTTGCCTCTTTGGCCACAAGATGACTCTGCCTGTGATGAAGCTGCATGGAATTTCCTCAAGCTAGGGCTTTGGTTAAGGTATCCCTCCGGCTCTCCTTACCAGTTTCCCTCCAAGTTTGCTTTGCACTATCGACTGGGGCTTCGCCAAGCGGGATCGTTCTCTGCACATTCTCTACTGCTTGATGTCTCAGACGCGCGATGCACCCTGTCCTCACTAGCAATGGACCCGCTGCAATCTGTACTCCCGGGAGCGTCCCCGACTTTCCTAAGCTGCACCGTATCATCCTATAATGGGAGAGGTTCCACCTCATTATAAACACTTTCGTTCTATATATGACCCCACATAGAGCAACTGATACATACATATCTGCTTGTCAAGCCGTGCCAAATCCCTACTTCCTATTCTCCCCAGCTGAGATGGACTTGTGTAACAAAAGATTAATAATGCATAAGCAAAAAGTCAAATAAATTGCAGAGTGCCTAGTGTGTTGTGTTCCCCCCGCAGGGTACAATAATCAAAGTGATCATAATTTGATTACGGGAGTTGTTCCTCAATCACAATCTGGACAAGGATTCCAAATCCTGCAGGTGGCCTACCCCGCCTTTGTCATCATCGTCAGCGTCGTCGAAAAGAGCCTCAGCTGCCCAGTCTCCAAGCATTGCTCGTCAAAAGGAGTTTCAGATGCCCATTAGCTTCGGCAAATTGCCCGTGTTGGATGGAAGGTGTATCAAAATTCCTGTGTAGGACGGAAGCTTATTCTCAGATTCCCGTGTCGGACGGGAGGTGCATTTTAAATTGCCCGTGTTGGACGGAAGGTGTATCAAAATTCCTGTGTTGGACGGAAGCTTTTTCTCAGATTCCCGTGTCGGACGGAAGGTGCATTTTAAATTGCCCGTGTTGGACGGAGGATTATCATCAATATCCCGTGTTGGACGAAAGGATTATCGTTTCTCGTGTTGGACGGAAAGATTATCATTTCTCGTGTTGGACGGAAAGATTATCGTCTCACGTGTTGGACGGAAGGATTATCATTTCTCGTGTTGGACGGAAAGATATCGTCTCCCGTGTTGGACGGAAGGATTATCGGCTCCCGTGTTGGACGGAAAGATCATCAAATGTCGCGTGTTGGACGGAGGGTTCTTATCAAATGTCCCGTGTTGGACGGAGGGTTCTTATCAAATATCCCGTGTTGGACGGAGGATTATCATTTTCCGTGTTGGACGAAGGATTATTATAAATCGCCCGTGTTGGACGGAGGCTTATCAGCAATCCCCGTGTTGGACGGAGGATTATAATTGACCGTGTTGGACGGAGGTTTCAGTACCATTCCCCGTGTTGGACGGAAAATCATCGTTAAAATTCTCGTGTTGAACGGATGTAAACCACCAAATTCCCGTGTCGGATGGAGATTCTTTATCAGTATCCTGTGTCGGACAGAAGGTTCATCAGTTCCCGTGTCGGATGGAGATTTTTTATCAGTATCCTGTGTCGGACAGAAGGTTCATCAATTCCCGTGTCGGACGGAGATTCTTCATCAATATCCTGTGTCAGATGGAAGGCTCATCAATATCCCGTGTCGGACGGAGGTTCATCATCAATTGCCCGTGTTGGACGAAGAATCATTATCAGAAGTTCGTGTTGGGAGGCAAGTCATCAAAAACCCGTGTTGGACGGAGAGTATTCCTCAGAGTGCCCGTGTTGGATGGTGAATCACCATCAAATCCCGTGTTGGACGGAGGTTCCTTATCAAGCGCCCGTGTTGGACGAAAGATCACCAATTCCCGTGTTGGACACAGGCTTATCAGCAAACTCCCATGTTGGACGAAAGATCATCGTCAAAGGTCTGTGTTGGACGGAAGTCTCACCATCAATATCCCGTGTTGGACGGAAAGTTCATCATCAATATCCCGGAAGTTCATTGTCAAAACTCCCGTGTCGGACGGAGATCCTTCAGCAAGTTCCCGTGTCGGACGGAAAAGCATTACCAAAGGCCCGTGTTGGACGAAAGATTATCAAGAGCCCGTGTTGGACGGAGATTGATCATCAGCAAATGCCCTTGTCGAGCGGCGGTAGCATCGGAGTTCCCGGCGGCTACGGTAAGCACAAAGAAAGGTATGAAAGCACATCTCTACCCTTTCTTGCTTCTTGTTAGTTTCGTTTTCGAACTACGATTTGGCTTGATTCCCTCACAGGGATACATAGGAATCCATTCTCCAAAGGTCCAGCCATCCGATTTCCCAGATCACCGTCTAGCCCTCCGCCTCATCCCCCCTGATGCTCATTGAGATTGGGTCCTTTTATCGACAACCTCACTTCTTCCATAAGTGACGTTGCCGAGGGGCTCTGTAAGTACGCCAATCCAATTCTCGATCCCTTTTTAGGTTCATTTTAAATGATAAAATCGCACTAAGGGGCGTTTTGGTAAATTCCCGGTCCGTTCCGAGACTTTCGGGAATTTTTTATAAGTTTCCCGCGAAGGAAGTAATTTTTAGTATTTTTCCCGGACAAAAGGACCTGCAAGGAATTATTGGCTTTGGACCTTTAAGGAATTAGTCAGGAATGTTCTAGAACCAGTTTCTGACGTCAGAAACGGTTATTGGATCGTTCCGTCGTGCGACAGATTGAGCCACGGAAAAGTGAAGCGAAAGGTCGTGCGACATTAAAGCCCATTCCCAAATCACCTTTAAATATAAAATTCGTTCATTTTGTCAAAGGGAGGCCTCTCACAAAACACCAACACACAGACATACTCTCTCTCTCTCTCTCTCTACTCTCTCTCTATACGCAAAACTCACCCTCACCATTGTTGCTCCCCCGGAATCGCCATCTCAACTAGCCTCCTCTCCCTAAACCGCCTCCCTCTCCGGCCAAGCCCATCTCCCTCTCTACCCAAATCGCCCATCCTTATATCCCCAATCAATTCCGCCCCTGTTCCTCCAACCAGATCCATCGTCGTTCTTCTCAATTCCTCACCGTTCTCTCTCTATCCAAACACCAATCCCTCCATTGCCGAGCTCCCTCACCTCCAAATCAATCGGCCAAACAACGACTAAACCTCACTGTTCTTCTTCTCCGACGCCGTCCTCTGTTGTTCCAGGTTCCAAGCCCATTCAACGCTTCACGGCCATTCCAAATCTGATAGTTCCCAATCCCGTTCTGAAGCTGATTGAAGAATTCCATACCTAACGGGGTATCGAATTTGTGGACTACAAAGGGTAACGAATCTCAACCTTACTCTCTCTCTCTGTTTTCTGCGTAGTGTAACTGCCATGGCTTGATATTGCTGTGATGTAGAATTTGAGTGTTTTGATATTCTGATCGTTGTTTTGATATTCTGATTGTGATGTAGAATTTGTAGCTTCATTTTAGTATGTAGTATATTCCGAGTTGTTTGGATATTCTGATCTTTGGGATCTATCTTATGTGTTTATCGTTGTGATGATATTTATTTGGTTCATGTGATTATGTGCGTTGTGCACGAATTATGCTAAGGTGAGCGTGGATCGTCTCATATCCACGTTCATCTAAGCTTGGATCTCTATGAGGTCGTTGGGACCTGTTTCATATATTTGTCGTAGTGATTATATATACTCTTGTTTGATGTCGTGCGTTGGGCATGAATTGCTAAGGTGAGTGTGGATGATTCCATATCCACACTCATCTGCAAATTGGTTTTCTTTGAGGTCGTTGGGATCTGATTTCTATTTTTTGTTAATCTAGGATTGTCATTTTATTGTTCTGTAATTCATTGATTGTAAAACATCTGCAGATGGCGGAGTATGTCCCGCGACACAACTAACCATTCATGGTCCTGCGTCATGCGACATACTTGGCCTATCTGCAGCTGGTTATTTTTCAGTTGTAAGTTGTTTGTCCTCGTTGTAATCAGGTGGTGGTCTCCTGAATTAAATGACTCACAAGTTGTAATTTCTTTCTTTGAGCAATAAAACAAAGCATTAAAATGCATTTTATACATATATTTTGTCTTACACTTTGCACACACTTTTGAATGTCTTGAATGTTGAACATAGAAAGACTCGTCTACGGACGAGGCGTGTTGGGTGAACTCTCGGTTCTTCCCAACACGTAACATGACCCCCGAACCCATTTTCTCTGTCTAAAAGGTTTTCAATGTTTCCTTAAAAATGGTGTGGCGACTCCTTATTTTTATTTTTTCGGCGAGCGCACATTCAAACAGCGACATCGGGTTGGACGTAGCAGTGGTGCTTTCAGTCTGAACAGTGTTGAACATGGACATGCTACCTTGACCACCTTGTGCACTCTTCCCAACATCTGAGAAGAGAATCCTAGGCTGCAGAGGCAAGGTCTCCGGCATGCTGACTATAGGGGCGTTATGTCCTGAGGCTGATAAATCATGGCGTAGTCTATCTATGTGATTGAAGATCATCCGATTGGTATGTTGTTGCCCGTCAATCTGATCCTTCAACTATTGCATCATAGACGTCATGGCGGTTATAACTTCTAGAGAAATTCCTGGCAGCGTCATGGATGAAGATCCACCTAGATTGAGCCCTTGGTTTCGAGATGTGCCAGCGCCAGAGCCAACAGGTAAATGCACGTCGGATGCCATAGGAAAGCTTGACGTATTGGTTGTTGACCCAGTCGTAATGATGGGGGTAAACATTGCTGAAATAGGATTGCTCATCTTGATTGGAATCTAAAAAACCAAAGTTCCCGCAGACGGCGCCAAATTGTTTTGGAAAAATTTCAACAATTAAATTTATCTTATCAAGGATGTTTGGGCACAAATGGAATATAATTCACAAAGAAAGATGAACACGAGGATGTAACGAGGAAAACCTTCGAAAAAACGTTCGTAGGAAAAAAACCTCGGGAGTCTTTTGGAAAGCCTACCTAAACCAAAAAAAAGTATTATTTATGATTGTAGTTTCTGAGTACAAAGTGCAGCACGAGAATGAGCTAGAGATTGTAACGTGAATACAGGTGCGTTCTAAGAGTAATATATAGACATGATCATAACTGAAAAATAACAACTTGAATGTCATGCTGATATTTCGCCTAGAATCTCGCCATTTGTTGACGAAGATCAGTCGTTATCCCTTAGTTGACGGATGGAGTCGTTGTGTTGTCATTTGACCAAGTCCAAACTATCATATGAGTTATTTTATTCATAATTTCGTTCCTGAAAAGTAGGAAAAATACAGCAAACAGTTTTAAGGCATTAGTCTAAGACGTAAGTCAAGACGTTACCTCAAGGTGGATGTCAAGGTGTAGAACATGCTCAGTGGAAATTTTAGGGTGAAACAGTAGTGTTGAAATTTATGTTGTTGTTGTTTAATGGTTGTATGGGATTTTTGGATCATTTTCTTGAGTTTAAAATGGTAAAAATGGTTTTGGCTAGGTTGGAAATGGTTTGAGGTCATTTTGGTTGGTATATACTGAAGTTTGGGTTTTGGTAATGTTGTTTGAGCTGGAAAAACGAACTTGTAAAGGTTTCCAATTGAGTTGCTGAAGTTTCAGCTGATGTGCTGAATTCTGTTCAGGGCACGAGTCGTGCCCTCTGGCAAGAGTCGTGCCATGTAGTCGTGACCAGTCGTGCCTTGGTGGACGACTGTATCAGGCTGTGTGTAAAAGGGGAGTCGTGCCATGCCCAGTTTTGTTGATTTGTTTTCAAAGCAATGTAGGTCCAACTATATAACCTATATTTCAACCAATTGAACACTATGATCAAAGTATAACATATGAACAACAAAAGGATGTCTTTACATACCAATTGTGATCATTGGAATATGGTTAAATATTTGGTGAAAGTAGGTTGGAACCTTTGATTTCCATTGAACCTAACTTGTTTAATTTCCTTATATGATTGATGATACATCCTTGAATGGTTATGGTAAGTGTGTAGACCTTATGTGTTGCACCTTTTGGATTTGTTTTACATCTTTATGATGTGCTTGATTAGGGTTCCCTACTTTGGAATCCTAAGTTGAATTGAATTGGTTCAAGGATGGTTTAGCCTTTATGCTACTTTTGATGGATACTTGTTATCATTTTGCTATCATTTTGATATGCTATATTGGTATGGTTCTCTACTTTGGAATCATACATTGATTGTTTAAAGCAAGTAGGTATTACTGTGATTTGATTTAAAATCCAGCTGGTACTTGATTGTTGGGCAGTGTTATGGGATTATAATGGCACGCGAGCCGAGTTTGTTATAATCCATACACTGTGTCCCTTTTTCCCTTCCATTGGCCATGGTTTGGGTAGTGGACTATCTCCCCTTTTTGGGTGAGGTCTAGTTTCACTTCGGGGTATGACTTTGTCTCATTTTCACCCGTATTGTTGATATTGTGATTCGGTTTCGGAACCACTTCTTCAACTGTTGATGATGCTCAGAACGTGATATCCTTTTGAGGATTAAACCTTGGCTCAGTATCCTTCTAAGTGTTATATTATTGCACTTATGTGTTGTTATATATATCTTTCTGTGTGATGACAAGAATGTGATATATATATGATGATTTTGATGTTATATGTCTTCATAATGTGATTGCATATCATATTGTTGCATATATAATAACTTGCTGAGATTTATCCCACCCCGTCCTTTTATTGCTTTCTTAGATAGAGCCGAGCCAGGGGCTTGGACACGTTGAGCACCGAGAGGACGCCTAGTGGGGATTGTATTTTGAGAAAGGTATTTTGTAAGGTTACATTATGTAAATGTATAACCTTAGGGTAGTATTTCGAGATTTGATATGTTGTCCCTATTTTGCAGCTCTTTAAGGATTGTAAATATTTTTCATTTTGGAACTATGTTCCTTGGTTTGTAAAGGAGTGTGTGTTGGTTTGTAAAGCTTTAAGTTTGGATTTTCAAGTTAATGTTGTTACCTTTAGTTGGAATGTTTATAAAAGTTTCTTTAAGTTAAACAGGTTTTGTAATTGCCAAAATTTAGAAAGGACATTTCAAAAAGTTTTTCTAAAATAAAGGCGTATTCAGAGCATGTCTCGGCGTGGGGCCAAGTAGGACTACGTTTCAGGGCGCGTCAGTTGGTATCAGAGCCTTAGGTTTAGATAGTCTAGAGTGACTACGTGACCTAGGAGGGTAGTATGGATTGAGTGAGTAATGTTAAATGTTTTATGCAGGTACTCATTTGTTATGGCAGGAGCTAAAGGTGTTCCGACTGGACCTTTAGGCCGTGGTAACGTAAGGGAGGAGACCCGGGATATGTTTCAAGGAATGTTAGAGGCGGACATGAAGGCCATGAATGATCAAAGTCAGAGAGGGGAGCAGGCAGCTCCAAGGGTTGGACTGGAACAATTCTAGAAGATGAAACCTATTGGTTATGATGGCGAGCCAGATGTGACCAAAGCTGAGAAGTGGATAGAAGCCATGGAAAATATATTTGATGTATTGAGATGTACCGAGGAGGAAAGAGTTAGATTCGCTACTTACAAGTTTTCTGGTGTGGCCAAGTTCACGGAGTTATCAAGATATTGCACTCGTTTGGTGGCAACCGAGGAGAGAAAGTCCATGAGATTTGTTCGGGGCTTGAAGGCAGTGATCCGAACGCAGTTAGTGTCCCACAAGTTTCAAGATTTTCAAGATGCAGTGGATCGTGCTTACCATGTGAAGCATGATATTGAAGAACATAAGAGGAAAATAGAAGTAGTAAGTACGGGAAGGCAAGGAGGATAAAGTAGACAACAACAACAAGGTCGAGATAATCGAGGAGGGCAAGGATCGACATCACAGTTTAGAGGGCAGGCGCAGGGTTCATTGAGTGTTAAAAGGCAGGGTTATATTTTGTGGAATCCATCAAAGAAGTTTTGTAATCATTGTAAGAAGGAGGGGCACATAGAGGATCATTGTTGGAAGAAACAAGGTAAATGTTTGAATTATGGTCAGTTGGGGCATTTTTAGAAGGATTCTCCAAATCCAAGGAAGCAACCATCCGGGAGTAGCACCGGGACTTCTCAAGGACAGAAGAGGGATGCTTCAGGGAGGCCTAAGGTTCAGGGTCGGGTCTTTGCGGTGAATCAACAACAAGCGGCATATTCCTCCACCGTCATCGGAGGTACTATTTTTATAGCAAGTATGAGAGCACGCGCACTTATAGACCCTGGCTCATCTCATTCTTATGTGTCCATGCATTTTGCATCGCAATTGCATGTTTCTGTTGAGTCTATGCCTTATGTGCTAGAAGTATCAACTCCTATGGGAGAGTGTTTGGTAACCGATGAGGTGGTACGTGCCTGTGATGTACATATATGTGATCATGTTTTACCTGCTGATTTGGTAGTGTTACCTATACATGATTTTGATGTTATTTTGGGTATGGACTAGCTAAGCAAATATCATGCTTTAGTCGATTGTCATAAGAAGGTTGTTACCTTTTCAGTCCCGAATATGCCTTAGTTTGTTTTTTAGGCTATTCCTTCGGTTGGGACTATTCGTGTCATTTCTTATGTGAAAGCTAGAAAGTTATTGCTTCGTGGTTGTACCGGATTCTTGGCTAGTGTCCTTGATACTACTAAAGTGTTGCCTGAATTTGGGGATGTACCGATAGTTAAGGAGTTTCCGGATGTGTTCTCTTCTGAGTATGTGATGCCTTCGAATAGGGAGATAGAGTTTGGGATTGATCTGCTTCCGGGTATAGCTCCAATATCCAAGGCACCTTATAGAATGGCCCCAGCTGAATTGAAAGAGTTGAAGGCTCAGTTGCAAGAGTTGCTTGATCGGGGATTCATCCGACCTAGTGTCTCACCGTGGGGAGCTCCGGTATTATTTGTTAGGAAGAAAAATGGGTCATTGAGATTGTGCATTGATTATAGACAATTGAACCAAGTGACGGTGAAGAACAAATACCCTTTGCCTCATATTGATGATTTATTCGATCAACTTCAAGGTGCGGCAGTCTTTTCGAAGCTTGACTTGAGAAGCGGGTATCATCAGTTGAAGGTTCGTTCGGGGGATGTTTCCAAGACTGCCTTTCGTACTCGGTATGGACATTTTGAATTTCTTGTCATGCCTTTTGGTTTAACTAATGCTCCAGCTTTTTTTATGGATTTGATGAACCGGATTTTCAAACCCTATCTTGATACTTTTGTTGTCATTTTATTGATGACATCCTCGTATATTCTAAATCTCGGGAGGAGCATGAACAACATTTGTGAATGGTTCTGGCGGTGCTCCGAGAGAAGAAGTTGTTTGCCAAGTTTAATATGTGTACATTTTGGCTTGAGGAGGTTTCTTTCCTAGGCCATGTTGTGTCAAAGAATGGAATTTCAGTTAATCCTTCTAAGATTGAAGTCGTGGTTAGTTTGAAGAGGCCAGAATCAGTCACTGAGATTCGGAGTTTTCTGGGGTTAGCCGGGTATTATAGAAGATTCATAAAAGGGTTTAAAAGATTGCTGCTCCATTGACTCAGTTGACTCAGAAGAATGTACCTTTTGTGTGGAATGAGAAGTGTCAAGCTAGTTTTGAGGAATTGAAGAAGAGGTTAACATCGTCACATGTCCTTGTTTTGCCAAATGGGAATGATGGGTTGGTTATTTATTGTGATGCTTCGAAGGAAGGTTTGGGGTGTGTGTTGATGCAAAATGGGAAGGTTATTGCGTATGCCTCAAGGAAGTTGACTTCTTGTGAGCAGAACTACCCGACTCATGATATGGAGCTTGTAGATATCGTCTTTGCCTTGCACAAATGGAAACATTATCTTTATGGAGCGAAGTTTGAGATTTTCACGGATCATAAAAGCTTGAAGTATCTTTTCTCGCAGAAGGAGTTGAACAATAGGCAACGTCGATGGATGAAACTTTTGAAGGACTATGATTGTACTATTTCATATCACCCGGGCAAAGCAAATGTGGTGGCGGATGCTATTAGTAGAAAATCTTATGTCGCTTCATTGATGGTTCGGGAATGGAAGATGATAGAGGATGCTCGCGATTGTTGTCCCCGAGAGTCGAGACATGGAGCTATCTTTGCGAATATTAGCGCCTTACCAAGCTTGATTCAACAAATAAAGGAGGTTCAAAAGGATGATTTAGAGTTGAAGAAAGTCATGGATAAAATCGTGGATGGAAATTTCAAGGAGTTCTCTCTTAGTCCCGATGGAGTGTTGACATTTAGAGGCCGATTGTGTGTGCCAAATCTTGATGAGGTGAAGCGCCAAGTTCTTGATGAAGGCCATAAGTCCAAGTATACTATTCACCCTGGTAGTACCAAGATGTATCAAAATTTGAAGCAACATTTTTGGTGGAATAATATGAAGAGAGAAATAGCGGATTATGTGTCAAAGTGTTTGACGTGTCAACAAGTTAAAGCGGAACATCAAAGACCCGTCGGGTTGCTTCAGCCGTTAGAGATTCCGGAATGGAAGTGGGAGCATATAACGATGGATTTTGTCACGGGATTGCCTCATACTAGTAGGAAGCATGATATCGTTTGGGTGATTGTGGATAGATTGACGAAGTCCGCTCATTTCCTACCTATTGACATTAGCTATTCGATGGAGAAGCTTGCGAAGTTGTATATTCATGAGATAGTAAGATTGCACAGAGTTCCGGTTAGCATTATATCAGATCGTGATCCTAGATTTACCTCTAGATTTTGGCAAGCGTTGCAAAAGGCTTTGGGTTCAGAATTGAGATTTAGCACGGCGTTCCATCCTCAGACTGATGGCCAATCCGAGAGAACAATTCAAATTCTTGAAGATATGTTGCGAGCTTGTTCAGTTGATTTCTCAGATTCTTGGGACGTTCATTTTCCTCTTGTTGAGTTTTCTTACAATAATAGCTATCAGTCGAGTATTGAGATGGCCCCTTATGAAGCCTTATACGGGAGGAAGTGTAGATCTCCGATCTGTTGGGATGAAGTTGGGGAAGCCAAGATTTGGGGTATTGATATGGTTCGGGATTCAGTTGATAAAGTCAAGATTATTCGAAACCGATTTATTATGGCCCAGAGTAGACAGAAAAGCTATATAGATCAGAGGAGGCGAGATCTTGAGTTTCATAAGGGAGACCTTGTGTTCTTGAGAGTTTCACCTAAAGTAGGGATTAAGAGGTATGGTAAGAAGGGTAAGTTGGCTCCAAGGTTTATTGGCCCTTTTGAGATTTTGGAAAGAGTGGGGAATCTTGCATATCGCCTTGATTTATCTTCATCTCTTGGGAAAATGCATAGTGTGTTCCATGTTTCAATGCTTCGTAAGTAAGTGTATGATCCTTCTCATGTGTTGCCAAGGATACCCGAGGACATTGAATCGGATATGTCTTATGTGGAACAACCGATTCAAGTGATTGATACCAAGGTGCAAGAATTGAGAAATAAGAGTATTCCCCTTGTTAGAGTTGTATGGAGGAATCATGACATGGAAGAATCAACTTGGGAGCTCCGGGAAGAGATGGAGCGGAAATATCCTTGGTTATTTGACCTTCTAGGTAAGTCAATCTAAAATTCGAGTCGAATTTTCTTTTAGGGGGAGTGAATGTCACGCCCCTAGGCCTAGGCATAATTGATATATGCTTGAATTGGTAAATATGGTGTGCATTTCATAGTATTATATGTTTTGCATGTTGTTGGTAGCAATTATGTGTTAGTTAGCATTTTTAATAACTTATATGATATTTTAAATATATGAATAAAATAAAAATAATTATTTAATGTGTAAATGAAATTATTAGGAGTAGTGTAGTGAAAAGTATATCCTTAAGTTATTAAGGATATAACATTGTAAAGTATATCCTCAAGTTATTAAGAAAAGCTTTATTATTTTCATTTTAAACACAAAACCTTACCTGCAAGTTCATCCTCTTCCATGGAAAAGTGAAAATTCCAAACCCTTGTTTTCAATTTAAAAATCCTCCCTAAATTCTAGAAAAATCCGTTTGATGATCCGTTCGCTTATTTGTGTTCGGGAGAAGAGGAGGGTCATTTTCATCCGATTGAAGTTTTCAAGTTTTCATATTATTTTCAGGTAAGTTATTATATTTTCCATTCAATTGCATGCTCATGTAGTGTTGAAATTTATGTTGTTGTTGTTTAATGATTGTATGGGATTTTTGGATCATTTTCTTGAGTTTAAAATGGTAAAAATGGTTTTGGCTAGGTTGGAAATGGTTTGAGGTCATTTTGGTTGGTATATACTGAAGTTTGGGTTTTGGTAATGTTGTTTGAGATGGAAAAATGAACTTGTAAAGGTTTCCAATTGAGTTACTGAAGTTTCAGCTGATGTGCTGAATTCTGTTCAGGGCACAAGTCGTGCCCTCTGGCACGAGTCGTCCCATGCAGTCGTGACCAATCATGCCTTGGGGTGGACGACTGTATCAGGCTGTGTGTAAATGGGGCACGAGTCATGCCCTGGGGCACGAGTCGTGCCCTGCCCAGTTTTGCTGAGTTGTTTTCAAAGCAATGTAGGTCCAACTATATAACCTATATTTCAACCAATTGAACACTATGATCAAAGTACAACATATGAACAACAAAAGGATGTCTTTACATAACAATTGTGATCATTGGAATATGGTTAAATATTTGGTGAAAGTAAGTTGGAACCATTAATTTCCATTGAACCTAACTTGTTTAATTTCCTTATATGATTGATGATACATCCTTGAATGGTTATGGTAAGTGTGTAGACCTTATGTGTTGCACCTTTTGTATTTTTTTGACATCTTTATGATGTGCTTGATTAGGGTTCCCTACTTTGGAATCCTAATTTGAATTGAATTGGTTCAAGGATGGTTTAGCCTTTGTGCTACTTTTGATGGATACTTGTTATCATTTTGCTATCATTTTGATATGCTATATTGGTATGGTTCCCTACTTTGGAATCATACATTGATTGTTTAAATAAAGTAGGTATTACTGTGCTTAGATTTAAAGTCTAGCTGGTACTTGATTGTTGGGCAGTATTATAGGATTATAATGGCATCCGAGCCGAGTTCGTTATAATCCTTACACTGGGTCCCTTTTTCCCTTCCATTAGCCATGGTTTAGGTAGTGGACTAGCTCCCCTCTTTGGGTGAGGTCTAGTTTCACTTCGGGGTATGACTTTGTGTCATTTTCACTCGTATTGTTGATATTGTGATTGGGTTTCGGAACCGCTTCTTCAGCTGTTGATGTTGCTCAGATCGTGATATCCTTTTGAGGATTAAACCTTGGCTCAGTATCCTTCTAAGTGTTATTGCACTTATGTATTGTTATATATATATTTCTGTGTGATGACAAGAATGTGATATATATATATGATGATATTTATGTTATATGCCTTAATAATGTGATTGCATATCATCTTGTTGCATATATAATAACTTGCTGAGATTTATCTCACCCCGTCCTTTTATTGCTTTCTTAGATAGAGCCGAGCCAGGGCTAGGACACGTTGAGCACCGAGAGGACGCCTAGTGAGGATTGTATTTTGAGAAAGGTATTTTAAGGTTACATTATGTAAATGTATAACCTTGGGATAGTATTCTGAGATTTGATATGTTGTCCCTATTTTGCAACTCTTTAATTATTGTAAATATTTTTCATTTTGGAACTATATTCCTTGGTTTGTAAAGGAGTGTGTCTTGGTTTGTAAAGCTTTAAGTTTGGATTTTCTAGTTAATGTTGTTACCTTTAGTTGGAATGTTTATAAAAGTTTCTTTAAGTTAAACAGGTTTTGTAATTTCCAAAATTTAGAAAGGACATTTCGAAAAGTTTTTCTAAAATAAAGGCGTCTTCAGAGCGTGTCCCGGCGTGGGGCCAAGTAGGACCACGGTTCGGGGCGTATCATTCCCAACTCATAGGTGACGTCTTAGACAGCTCCTATTATCAAATATCTCCAAGATGACACAATTCCACCTGAAGAGAAGAACGCTCGAGCATTCAGGGTAAGATCATCAAAGTATTTTCTTATTTATAACTTCTTGTTTAGAAAATCTGTTGCATGTCACTACTTAAGATGTCTGGAAGCAGACTTAGTACAAGAAGTTCTAAGAGAGCTACATGAAGGGCAATGTGGCAATCACACCGGGGGCAGAAGCCTGTATACCAAGGCTCTAAATATGGGCTATTTCTGGCCTACTATGCGAAGAGATACCGCAGAGTATGCCAAGAAGTGTGATTCCTGTCAAAGGCATGGCGACATCCAACAACAGCCAGCAGAATTGTTACATCTTATCCTGTGTCCATGGCCATTCATGATATGGGGAATGGATATTGTAGGAAAGTTGCCCAGGGCTCCAGGAGGAAAAGTGTTTCTACTAGCCATGACAGACTATTTTTCCAAGTGGGTAGAAGTCGAGGCGTATGTGTACGTCCGAGATATAGAAGTAATCTCCTTTATAAAGAGAAACATATTTAGCAGATTCGGGATACCCTCAGAAATAATATGTGACAATGGGTCACAATTTATCAGCCGAAAAATGCAAGATTTCCTGACAAGATGGGGAGTCAAGATGGTGACATCTTCACCAGTTCACCCTCAGGCGAATGGACAAGCAGAATCCAGCAATAAGATTATCATAAACAACCTAAAGAAAATATTGGACCAAAAGAAAGGGAGATGGGCAGAAGAGTTGCCATTGGTTTTATGGGCTGATATGACGACATCTAAGAATGCAACTGGTCAAACACCCTATTCTCTGGTATTTGGGATAGAATCAGTCATCCCTGTAGAGGTTCTAGTGCCTACGGCTAGGTATGGTTTGTTGGCACCTGAGCATAATGGCGACATCTTAGCACATGATTTGGACACTATGGACGAGTTAAGGGATATGGCCAAAATAAGGATGGCAGCATATCAGCAAAGAGTGGCCAGGTCCTACAATAAGAATGTGAGGGTCAGAAGGTTTCAAGTAAGCGACTTAGTCCTATGAAAAGCATTTCAAAATACAAAGGAGCTTAATGCAGGCAAGCTAGCCCCAAAATGGGAAGGCCCCTATTTGATTGATGCAGAAGCCGGAAAGGGAGCATATCGATTGTCAACTTTGGATGGCCAGATGATCCCAAGAAGTTGGAATGCCATTCACCTCAAAAGGTACTACATTTAGACAATATCCTTCTCCTAATATCCTCACGAACCAGGTACGAACAGTTCTTATTTGTCTTTTTATTTCTTCTTGCTTTCATTTATGATTATTTCAAAATAAATTGTCACTAACACGACCTGTGGAGGAAATGTTGACTCCCATCTCTAACATGTCTCTGTCTTGCAAGATGATAACATACCAGAATGGGGACATATTCAAATACTCGAATCAAAGTGTCAACGAATTATCCTCCGATAGAGACTGGCCACTCTTCTAAAGTAAAGGTACACAATCCCTTCTAAGGTTTAAAGAGTTAATTACCTCTTTCTAAGAATATTAGGCTGCTACACCTTCGCCTGGAGCGCACGTTATCTCTTTAATTGAGGTGTGGGATGGGCCTATATGAGTAAAATTGTATAGCTTACCCATTCCCACTCAGTTAAATGATTGATCTTAAGTTTTATGCAATTGGTTATGGCATGTTCGTGTCATCCTAAAGTACCTACAGTTTTGACATTTTCATGTCACCTTACGAAATTGACATTTGATCATGTCAACATCTTTTGAAAATACCTTAGCAATTGGTATCAAAGCATGACATGCATTAAAACTACTAGCAAAAGTTTTCTAAAAACTAAAATTCTAAGTACCATTAAGCACTACCATAGTGTTCCCAAGTTCAGTTGGCCCACGCCAACATACCAACATCATAAAACCAAAAGCAAAGTGTTGAACCAACCCAACACTTGAAATAAATTGTCTTCGGCCCTTATGGACCTGTTACATACCAACAAAAATAAAAATTGTTTTTTGGGATCCTCCCCATGGTTCCTACTAATTATAAAGAACATTTTTTTTACTTGGCTACTGTCGCAGGTGTTGCTTGAACTGCGTCTCCTTCATTTTCTTTTTCCTCCGTTACTGGCTCTTCAGGAACAGATGATACCTCATCTTCATCAACCACTTTGCCTTTCAACTTCTTCAGAAGGGAGTACTCCTTTGAGATGTCCCAATCCTTTGATTTTCCATCAAGATGGTCTTTCATCATTTGAATTTTGCTCTGCGCCACGGTTTTTGCAGCAGCAACTTTGCAAGACTTCCTGACTTCATCAATTTCCTTGAGGTGAACCTCTTCACTCTTTGCCATATTATCTAGCAGATCCTTCACCGTCTTCTCCTGCTCTTCCAAAATCTTCTTCTGTTCTTTGAGCCTATTCTCCAATATAGCATTCTCTTTCTTAGCTAGGGTTGCATCTGCTCTTGCCTTCTTTTTCGTATTCTCATTGTCCTTAACCAATTCTTCCATCTGGGTTTCCAAATACCCCATTACCTGTAAAGAGAGAGACAGTAAATTCCAAAAAACACTATGATAAAGCTATAATGCAATCAAAGGCTAATAATGACATCTTACCCCAGACACAAAGCTGATAGATTTTTTCTTTACTTCTGCCACTGTCAAACCATCAAACACGTCTACCACTTCAATCACCTCCTACTGAGCAGCCTTCCTCTTCTTCACTCTAGACCCAATGACTACACTTTCCTCCTTCACAACAATCTTTCTATAAATCATGGGAGGCCTTGATTCTGTCTTAGGAGGTGAGCCCCCAAGCAAGGCATTGATGTCATCCAAGTCGAAATCAGAGCCAGAGGAAATAGGTTTGGAAGCTGTGCAAAAAGAAGCAAAGATTGAAGTAGAAACGTGTATAAGTCAAAGGAATAACAAAGCAAGTGTACCTGTAGACATCTTAAAGGACTGTGACACCTTGTCCTCGACCAATTCACCAAAAGTGATTTCTGCTAAACCCTTGGGAGACCTCTTATATGGGGGCAATAGAAAAAATTCTTCAGTTTTAGTCAAGGTGTCTTCTGCAGGTAGGAACAGACTGCTCCAATCAATATCTGCAACAAAGTAGAGAAAATTACAAATTCAGTTAAAATCAGAGAAAGATGATTCAGAAATCAGAATACCTTCCCTATTCCATCTAGTAGGTATCTCTTCTCCTCCTCCAATGGAATCCCTTCTAACAAAGTAGAACCTCCCTTTCCAACCCCTGTCGTTTGAAGATGTCGTCGACATCAAGGACATTCTTCCGGTCCTTTTCTTAAGGAGATAGCATTTTGACCCAAAAGGTTAGAAATCATAAGAATATGCTATCTCGATAAGCCCTAGATTTAAGCCATTCTCCCGGTTTACTTTCACCACAAAAGTAAAAATCCTCCACGCCATTGGCATTAACTGGACATATGCGAGTTTTGTCTTTAAAGAACTCGGTAATCAAAGAGGGAAAGGGGAAGCTAAACCCTAGGAGGAAGGGATACTCTAGGAAGTAAACCCAATTAGGGGAAATAAGGCCAGACCTAAGATTAATAAGGAATGGATGAAAGATAGCACCTTCAGGAAAACAGTGTTGTCATTTCAAAGACTCGATTTGGGTGTCGTTGAAAATGCATATCTCTTTGTCAGGTTTAGAAAGAAGATTCTCGGACTCAAAGTTGCCAATGTCGACATCTATGGGTTCTTTAGAGACAGATACACCTTTCATCTTCGAGAAACTCCACCTAGTTTTTCCCATGGCGACAGCTTAAGTGAATCGAAAAATATGGAGAAAGAAAGAGGAAAGAAAAATACCTTCAATAATGTAGCGCCGTTGTGAAGAGGAGATCAAGAAGGGTTTGGGAGCCTTTTAATGTGACAAAACAGTTATTAAAACAAAGAACCCCTTTTTCTAAAAACTTCTTTTTCAAATAAACTCCCCAACCGTCCATAACTCCACATCAATACGGTTGTCAAATCGTGGTAGGTGCCAGTTTTATTTTTGAAAAACATTTACCTCTTCATATTCCATGAAGGGCAAATATTTTTGGGGACAAATTGTTATGGGCATTTTCAGTATGTTGACATCTTAAGACGATCCTGTATGTTGATGTCTTAACCCACTGTAAGTATGGCATAATATTTACTATTTATACTTAATTATTTATGTGTATATTTACAGTGAAAATAGGGAGATAATCCCGGAGGCATTATTGTCAGCACGTAAGACTCTTCCATCAATGCTAAGAAGACCAAGTCAAGGGACGTTGAAAGGATAAGAGACATGCCGAGATTATAGGAAGATTTGTTATTATCTTTTTAGTCTTTACTATTAATAGGGGACACGGAGACTCACACACACACATTCTCACACTCACTTACGCTCACAACAATTGTAATCTCTCCATTGTCTTCCAGTTTGTAATCTCGATATTCATAGTGGAACTTTTAAGGTTGGAGACCTAACTCCCGGGGTTTTTTCTGAAGAGGTTGTCATCTCTAAGGTTTTCCTCGTTAACAAAATGCTTGTGTCCATTCTCGTTTTTACGCATTTGCTTACTCCATTTAGTCATAGTTCAAAGTCCCCTCCTTGTTATACAATCCATACACTTTCATAATAGTTAAGATTCTACACCATTGTTTTTTCTACCAAAACGGTAATTATTCCAATATGGCCAAAGGTGGAGAAACTGGGTAGCAAATGAGTAATTTGAGTGGATCTTAAGGCGGTAGTGGGAGGTGTTGGTTTGGGAAAGATGAAGTGATTTAGGTGTATAAGAGTTTAGGGTTTAATAAATCATTTCTTTAAATCTTGTTGTTGTGGGTAAAATCTCAGGATTGCGACGTCTTGAGAATGTTCAACATGTCATCATCTTCGTCCCTGCAGTTGAGGTAAAAATACTTTAATTATTAATTATTTATTAATAATTGTTATAACTATTATACAGGGAGAAAAATAAAGACGTGGAAATATGCCATTCATAGACTCTCCTCAAACGGCTAAGAGACCAAGTCAAAGACTGAAGATAAACATCCCGAGATTTAAGGATAGTTTGTTATTTTTATTATCTTTAAGTCATTTTTTCTTTATTTAAAGGACTATGGATTGGAACACACCACACAATGTTCATGCATACTCTTGTAATCCATCATAGCTCCACCATCTTTTGTAATCTCATAAGCAATACTATAGTTCGAGAAGGTAGGTGCTCATTAACACATCCCGAGGGGCCATTGGTTTTTTAATCGGTTTAAAATCCTCACATATCTATCATGTCTACCCAACCTATGACCTCCGCCGCCAGCAAGACCATTGCTATCCCTAGCAACGTGATTCCCCCTACCAGGGGCCTCAGCAGTGGCAAGTCAACAACCGGAGGCCATGAGTCATTGCCACACCCGCCACCTGTGGGAGCTGGCAAGAAGCAGACGCCTCAGACACCTGATTCCGAGATCAAGAGTATGCTCATTCAGATGAAGAATCAGCTGGATCGCCAACAGAATAGTACTTCCTTGATAACTGAAACTTTGATGAAGGTGCAAAGGGAGCAAGAGTTGCTTACTAAAAGAGTGGATACCGTCTCCCCTATGCGTCCTAGAATCCTTGATTTCAACATTGGGGACAGCTCTCAGACCTTCAGTGAATTCCTTCTGATGGCCTCAACTGGAAGGATGTCATCGTCACCAATCCTGACGTCTTCTCCGTTGCTGACGACTTCTGTGGCGATGTCGACACCATTCGCATCCAGCACCTTCGGGATGACTTCTCCGGAAGGACCAATCTTCACCAACAGCACTGTCATGACGTCCTCCGCAGATAATGTTAATCCCTTTGTTAATTTCAATACCAATTTTACTTTGGATAATACTGCTCGTACTACTAACCCTTTTGCAGGTACTTACATTGTGAGTCAGCTTCAGGAGTTAAGAGACATGATCATGAATGTGCCAGGCGTCACCCCGCCTATTCAGCAAGTCTCACCAACATGTTACAATCAGTCTCGCTTTACTCCAGCAATTGCGCATGTCGACATCCCCAAAAGATTTAGCGTGCCAGCTATGAAGTTATATGATGGAAGCTCAGATCCTGAGGAGCATGTCGCCCATTATCAAGAGAAAATGGAGATTTTTTGCATCCCGCTCCAGTTTTGTGAGGCCTGTCTGTGTCCAGGGTTCGGTTCGACGTTGGTAGGACCAGCATTAAAATGGCTGATTCGTCAACCACCTGGTTCCATTGGGTCGTTCGCTCAGCTAGTCAACCTGTTCAACAATCAATTCTCTTGCAGTCGACAGTTCGAGAAGCTCACTAGTGATCTTTACCGCATCACCCAGCAGCCCGCAGAAGCATTGAAGGACTGTGTTAACAGATTCACAAAGAGGTCCTAGAAATCCCCAACCTGGACATGGCTACAGCTGCTGAAGCCTTCAAAATGGGCTTGAAGAAAGATTCTCCGTATTACGAAGATTTGGTGATGAACCCATACAAGAGAATGGAGGATATCCGGAATTGAGCATTAAGATTCATCAGGCTAGAAGAAGTTAAGGTGCAGCAGTCCAAGCATTTCGACAAGGTGTCGACATATGACAACCCTGACAGGAAGATAGAGTCATCTCACCAGAGGCAGAACAGATCCAGACCTTATTACAGAAATGACCATAGCAAAATCAATTATGTGGAAGATGAAGGAGATGATGATGATTTCGAATCCCCTAAAATTTCTGACTATTGTTTCTCTGTTGATGTTTCAGGTATCCTTTGTGCAATGAACAACCTTGGAGATAAGGCAAGGTGGCCTCGGAAGAACGACAAGCCGTCTGGGTGGAAAGATAAATCCAAGTGGTGTGCCTACCACGAGGATTTTGGACATCTTACCGAAGATTGCATCGCCTTGAGGAAGGAGATTAGTTACCTGCTATCAAAGGGACATCTTAAAGAGCTCCTTGGCAACCGAAAGAACAAGATGGAGAGCAAAGAACCCATTCCAGCTAGACTGCCATCTCCTCCACCGATAAGTAAGGTAGTTAATGTTATTAGTGGTGGTTCTGATATTTGTGGCACTTCTTATTCTGCAGCTAAGAGATTTGCCAAGCAAGCAAAAGATGAGAAGCCCGAAAGACTTTCAAAGATGTCGCAGCTCACATCCCAAGATGTCATCTCCTTCGAAGAAAGTGACAGAGACAATGTTATGGATCCCCACCATGATGCCTTGGTCATTGCACTCCAGATCGCTAATTGCAGAGTCAGACGTATTCTAGTAGATGGAGGCAGTTCAATGAACCTCATTATGCTGGATGCCCTGAAAGAAATGAAGATCCCTGAAGAAAGCATCGTTAAGAGGACCTCAGTTCTTGTAGGTTTCAGTGGAGAAACCAAAAGTACAGTGGGAGAGATCACGCTTCCAGTTTATGTTGAAGGCATCAACTCCATGGAGAGATTTTGCGTGATTGATAGTGCTACGTGTTACAATGTAATCTTGGGCAGACCCTGGATCCATGGAATGAAAGCAGTGCCATCCACCTATCATCAGTGCGTGAAGATGCCGACACCCTGGGGAGTTGTCAAGGTTTACAGTGATCAGCAATCAGCTAAGGAATGCTATATGACATCCATGAAGGCATCGACATCTCCAAAGATGGCATAGCAATTACAGAGAAAAGCCCGTGAGGTTCTGGAGGCGAAGGAGCATGATGTAAAAAAAATATCCTTAGACCCCTCCAACCCAGATCTCAAGGTGCTTATCGATCAAGACGTTCCAGCAGAGATCGAAGAGGACCTTGTCAACCTCTTGAAAAGCAGAGTTAAGAGCTTCGCCTGGAAACATGAAGACATGACAGGTATAAGCAAAGATGTCATCACCCATAAACTCAACATTGACCCATCCTTCAAACCAATTCACCAGAAGAGATGGAAATTTGCGCAAGAAAGGAATCTAATCATTCAGGAAGAAGTAGACAGACTGCTCAAAGCCAAGATGATCAGAGAGGTCGAATACCCAAGATGGTTAGCGAATGTAGTGGTGGTAGAGAAGAAGAATGGCAAATGGAGAGTTTGTGTTGATTTCACGGACCTGAACAAAGCCTGTCCCAAGGATCCTTTCCCCTTGCCTCACATTGACACCTTGGTCGATGCCACTTCTGAGCATGGGTTTTGACCTTCATGGACGCATCTTCAGGATTTCAGCAGATCCAGATGGATCCATCTGACCAAGAAGACACCGCCTTCATTACTCCTACAGGTATTTATTGTTATATTGCAATGCCTTTTGGACTAAGAAATGCAGGTGCAACGTACCAGAGGCTTGTCAATATGATGTTCAAAGAGCAGATTGGGGACACCATGGAAGTGTACATCGATGATATGGTGATAAAATCAAAGAAAGCTGAAAATCATGTACGAGATCTTGCTCAGGCCTTTGATATCTTGGACAAATTCAACATGAAGTTAAATCTAGTGAAGTGCAACTTTGGCATGAAGTCCGGCAAATTCTTGGGCTATATGGTGACGCAAAGAGGAATAGAAGCAAGTCCGGAGCAAATAAAAGCTATTATCAACCAGACGTCGCCTAAGTCCGTCAAATATGTCCAAAGATTGCCAGGGAAAGTGGCAGACTTGAATCGATTCATCTCAAAATCCTCAGACAGATGCAAGCCATTCTACAACATCCTAAAGAAAAATTGTAGATTTGAGTGGACAGAACAGCACGAGCAGGCCTTCCAAGATTTAAAGTTTTACCTGTCAACACCTCCTCTACTCTCAAAGCCTCAAGAAGGTGAGCTGTAGTATACTTACTTAGCCATCTCTGAAACTACAGTCAGTGCCGTCTTGGTTCGAGAGCAAGATGGCGTCCACCAGCCGATTTATTATGTAAGTAAAACACTTCTTGATGCAGAAACCAGGTATTCACACCTTGAGAAATTAATTTTAGCTTTAATTACTGCTTCAGTCAAATTAAGACATTACTTTGAAACTCATATTATTTGTATTCGCACTAACTATCCAATAAAGAATGTCATGAGAAAGCCAGAAATGTCAGGAAGGATGGCCAAGTGGTCCGTTCAACTTAGCACTTACGACATCAGGTATGAACCTAGAACAATAATAAAATCACAAGCACTTGCGGATTTTGTGGCCGACCTTAGTCCAAGCATGCAACCAGAAGTAGAACTAGAAGTCCAACAGCTTCAAGATGGTGACATCCTGCACAAGTGGACTCTGTATACGGATGGTGCCTCAAATATGATGGGCACGGGGCTAGGTGTTGTCCTAAAGTCGCTACAAGGGGACATCATACCCCAGGCCATTAGTTGCAATTTTAAAGCTACAAATAATGAAGGAGAATACGAAGCCTTAATCGTGGGCCTAACCGTGGCTCTAGATATGAACATCAAAGCAATTCAGGTATATAGTGATTCATTGTTGTTAGTTAATCATTTTAATGATTCCTATGCAGCAAAAAATGCCAAGATGACAGCTTATTTGGGCATTGTGAAAATTTTGGCAAGCAAATTTCAAATCTTTTCCTTTGAACAAATACCCCGAGAGGAGAACTCTCAAGCAGATGCTTTGGCCAATCTTGGATCAGCTTTCAAAAGCTTATCTCAGACCAATATACCAATTATCCATGTCAACATTCCTGTCGTGGAAAGATTAGAACTTTTTAGTATAGATGATAACATCTCAGATAGTCAGATCGAGACATCTTGGACTTCTCCAATAATTAAATATCTTCAAGATGGTACCATCCCAGACGACGAAAAGAATGCTAGAGCATTCAGGGTAAGACTTTCAAGATATGTGTTAATAGATAATGTGCTATTTAAGAAGTCTTTTGCAGGACCATATCTAAGATGTTTAGAAGCTGACAAAGTCAAGGAAGTTCTTAAAGAATTACGTGAAGGATTGTGTGGTAATCATTCTGGGGGTAGAAGCTTGCATACAAAATCTCTTAGAATGGGTTACTACTGGCCAACAATGCGTCAAGATACCGCCAACTTTGCCAAGAAGTGTGATTCCTGCCAGAGACATAGCGACATCCTATACCAACCCGCAGAATTGCTTCATCCTATACTCTCCCCTTGGCCATTTATGACATGGGGAATGGACATAGTAGGCCAATTGCCTAAAGCACCTGGAGGGAGAGTGTTTTTGCTTGCAATGACAGATTATTTCTCGAAGTGGGTTGAAGCTGAAGCTTATGTTCAAGTTCGTGACAAAGAAGTCATCTCCTTCATTAAAAAGAATATCTTCAGCAGATTTGGCATCCCGTCCGAAATAATATGTGATAACGGTTCCCAGTTTATCAGCAAGAAGACGCAAGACTTTCTCACTAGATGGGGAGTCAAGATGGTTACATCATCACCGGTACATCCTCAAGCTAATGGACAGGCAGAATCAAGTAACAAGATTATCATCAACAACTTAAAGAAGAGGCTAGATCAAAAGAAGGGAAGATGGGCAGAAGAGCTTCTGTTTGTCCTTTGGGCAGATAGAACAACACCAAAGAATGCAACAGGTCAGACCCCATATTCCTTAGTATTTGGTGCAGAAGCTGTCATCCCTGCAGAAGTTGTCGTCCCTACTGCCAGATATGGGTTGTTAACACCTGAGCAGAACGACGCCAACCTGAGTCATGATTTAGATATCATAGACAAGTTAAGATATTTAGCCAAGATCGAGATAGCGGCATATCAATAGAAAATTGCTAAGTCCTACAACAAGAATGTCAGATTGAGGAAGTTCCAGGTTGGTGATCTGGTCCTACGCAAAGTATTTCAAAATACAAGCGAGCTCAATGCTAGGAAGTTGGCCCCTAAATGTGAAGGACCATACTTAGTGGATGCTGAGGCAGGAAAGGGTTCGTATTGGCTATCAACCTTAGATGGAGCAAGGGTTCCCCGGAGCTGGAATGCCATCCACCTTAAGTCCTACTTTATGTAAGTTTCAATAACGACATTTCAATACAAATAAGACTAAGGTATGAATTTTACTGTTTTATTTCAATAAAAGTGTTTTTCAATTTTGTTTATTGTTCGAACATTTACTGACTTAAGCATCGGAGGGGTGTTAGCTAAGCTAACACCCACTCCTAATATGTTTCTGTTTTGCAAGAAAACATGAAGCATTCAAATAAACCATGCGACCTTGAGATGTCAACACCGCTCCAAGAAGGTGACATCTTAATACTAACAAGTCAGGTATGACCATATTTTTTATTGAAACAAATTATTTCCTTACTTCCTTTCCTTCAAATAAATAAATATTTTTACGAAAGTCTAGTACTTTTTCTATTTCCTTTTATCAAATAAAAAATGACATCAGAATAGATGTCGAATACTTTTACTTTGTTATTGTTTGGCAAGTGGTCATTATCTCAAAACATTTCATGAAGACAACCACTTGAGACTGGCCATCTCACCTCAGTTAAAGGTACATAATCCCTTCAAAGGTGTAAAGAAATTACTTTTTTTCGTCTCAATAAGGTTTATACACCTCACCTGGAGTGCACGATGTCAACCTTGATTGAGGTGTGTGATGGGCCCGTATGTTTAATATATACGAATTACCCATTTCCACTCAACCAATGTGTTTGACCCTAAAAAAATTTACATTTTGGTTGTGACATATACATGTCACCTAAGAACAAAATGTTTTTAACATTTACATGTCAATCAAAGTAAATGCAAGGATTTTTACATCCATCGCAAGGTGATGACATCTCCGAATAAACTAGCATGTCAACCTTCCATTACTGTTTCAAAAGTTTACCCCTGCCAGAAAATATTTTCAAGCCTAAAAAAGTTTTTACTTACCCTAGAAACCTAAAGTGTTGAACCAACACAACACTTAAAAAGCAAATTGTTTATGGCCCTTATGGACCGTTACAAACCCAAAAGCATTAAATTGTTTTTCAAATCTCCCGGGACGCAGCCCGTCATCAAACCAAAAGTTTAAAATTAAAGAACCATTTTTTGAAACCTTCACGGGGTGGCTACTGCCGCAGATGTTGTACCTTCCTCCTGCATTCCATCATCCTTCAAACCGGATGACACCTCTCCAGTTTCAGCTACTTCTCCACACAGCTTCTTCAAGATTGAGTGTTGTTGCTCAATGTCCCATTCCGCGTGCTTTCCATTCTGGAATTCCTCCATCATTTGAATTTTGATTTCCACCATGCTTTTGGCAGCAGCAGCCATTAAGCTTTTCCTCAGGTCCTCAATCTCTTGCAGTTGAGTATCTTGGATGGATGACATCCCCTTCAGCAAACTTTCAACTTCATTTGATAACTCCTCCACCTTCTTGGTCAGTTTGTCTTTCTCTTCTTTGTGCTGCTTCTTCATCTGCAGCGTCTCTAGTATCAACTTCCTATTTCTCTCCTCTAGACTGTTCATCTTAGTCTCTGCCGCGTCAAAACCCTGCAAGAGCAAATTGATAGTCAATATAGAGAAATCAATTCAAAATTCCCAAAAAACCTATGTTCGAAAAAATCAAAACTCACCACTGATGCCATGGTGATAACTTCCTTCTTAATATCCGCCAGACCCATTTCCTCGAAAGCTCCAACATTGACAACCTCTTTAGGACCGCTCTTTCTCTTCTTCAATCTCGCCCCAACTGAAGGTGCTTCCATCTCCTTCTTCAGCACCATTGGTTGTTGGCCCGTTTGGGATTGTCCCACAAAATCTTGCAGGTCTTTTAGTGAGAATGCAGCAGTTTATTTGGACACTGTCAACAGAGAATTAGAGTTATAGACTTGGGAACAATCGAACTTCAAATAGAATTTTGGAAAAATGAAGGAAATCTTTACCGGTTGACATCTCTGCAGATGGTGGCACCTCAAAGTCTTTCGAAATTGCTCCAACCTCCAAAGGTTTAAACGATCTTTCTTCTTCGGTGAGCTCCAGCAGTCTCTTCACCTTTCCTTCAGTATCAACAGAGGGAGGAAAAGGTTCAGCCCACTTGATAGCTGCAAAGACAAAAGAAGAAATTACAAATTCGGTTAAGTATGGGAAAAGGGAAAACTTGAAATTTAAGAGAAGATACCTTCCCTATTCCACCTCGTTGATAGAGTATCACCCTCCTCCAAATAATTCTTTTCTACGAAAAAATACCTTGACTTCCAACCTCTATCATTGACCGTCACCTTGGCAAATAAGGGTTTCTTCCCAGACCTTGTTTTCATGAGGTATCGTATCGAGCCAAAAGTTTGAAGCTCGTAAACTGACGCTACCTCATTCAAACATATGTCTAACCCAAATTCTCGGTTTACCCTTAAAATGCAAGCGAAAATCCTCCAAATCATGGGCATAGCTTGTACGAAAGATAGCTTTGTTTTTTGGAAAAATTCAGCCACCAACAGTGGAAAGGGGAAAGAAAAACCTAGGGCAAAGGGATATTCATAAAAGCAAATCCAATGGGGAGAAACAAAATCCGCTTTGACAAAAACATCAAAAGACCGAAAGATTGCAGAATCAGGAAAGCATCTACGATCCTTGAGAGACTCGATTTGGACATTATTAAAGACACACTTCCTCATCAGGTTTAGCTATTAAGCCTTCAAAAACGAAATCCCTCTCCTTGCCTAGGCTCAAGGGATTTTTTGGCGCAATGTCTCTTTTTGACTTGGATTTAACCATGTTGAAAGTTGAAAAAGAGAAAGGAAAGAAAGAAATCACCTCAAAAAGCTTTAACCGCCGTAGAGCAAGGTAGAAGATGAAGAATGCGTAAGAAAATGGGATAAAGAAATAAGGAAGGACTCAGTTAAAAACCCTAACTTTCCCCTATCCTCAAAAAATAAGCACATTCAATGGGTTAGAACACTACCACTCCCCCACGTCTTATCAAAATAAATTAACCGTCGGGTGCTAGAAGTATGTAGAAAATTGTCTTTTAATCTTCATAAAAAGACAATTTTGGGGACAATTGTTGTGGGTAAAATCTCAGGATTGCGACGTCTTGAGAATGTTCAACATATCATCATCTTCGTCCCTGCAGTTGAGGTAAAAATACTTTAATTATTAATTACTTATTAATAATTGTTATATCTATTATACAGGGAGAAAAATAAGGACGTGGGAATATGCCATTCATAGACTCTCCTCAAACGGCTAAGAGACCAAGTCAAAGACTGAAGATAAACATCCCGAGATTCAAGGATAGTTTGTTATTTTTATTATCTTTAAGTCGTTTTTTCTTTATTTAAAAGACTATGAATTGGAACACACCACACACTATTCACGCATATTCTTGTAATCCATCATAGCTTCACCATATTTTGTAATCTCATAAGCAATACTATAGTTCGAGAAGGTAGGTGCTCATTAACACCTCCCGAGGTTTTGTGTCGGCGAGGTCTTCATCTCAAGGACTTTCCTCGTTACATTTCCGTGTCAACTTTGTTCTATATTTACACCGATTTTACTCCATTGTGCCTTCCTTAACTTACAATTTGATTTTAATTTTGATCCATTATTTTTTCACTAAAACACTTGTATAGTAATTTCGAAATAATTTAAATTACAGGATTACTCAACAACTTTACGAGTTTATATAACAAATTTTCAATATTTACTATCCTAGTCTCTCTATCTCATATAAACATTTAACATTTCGTTTGGCACAAAAGTTAAAAATGTAAAAAGAATGATGAGTTGTGAGTGTGATATTTGGGTAGAAAAAAGTAATACTCCCTCCATCCCAAATTATTTATTCCATTTGACTTTTTTATTGAATTTTAACAATAAATATATGACAATTTAATAATACTAGTTTTACTCCCGTGCGATGCACGGGTCATTACATGCTACTCTAAGACAAAAATAAAAGAAAAATAATAAAAAAGTGAAATAGATTTATACATTATGAAAAATTTTCTTAAACACTACATTATCAGTATATATCAGATTGATAGGGCTTATCATCATTACAAATCAATATTTTAATGCCATCAGTTAGTTGTCACTCCAAACAAATCAAAAAAGGTACAAACTCCGTCTCACTTTAAATTATAAAATAATAATTATTAATAAAAAACTAAATAAAAATATTATTTTTTCCATCTCAAATAAATACTTTAAAAAATATACTCCCTCCGTCCCCAACCTAATTGCAGACTTTCCATTTTGGGCGTCTCAAACCTACGTGCACATTTTCTAAAATGGAAAGGAATCTTTACTATTTCCTTCGCTCATTCTCTCTCCTACATTATGTTAATACTCACAACATCATTATAATTTACTATTCCCTCCACTCATTCTCTCTTCTATTAAACTTTCACATTCACAACACTTTCAATATAATACTCCCTCCTTAATTTACGTGAAAAGTCAAAGTGTGCATTTAGGTTGGGAAAGGAGGGAGTACTTCTATAAAAAATTATCTTGTTCATTTCAAAAATAAATATTACTTTCGACTCAAAATGAATAACCAAAAAATAATACTACATTTTTTATCCAAAAAAATGAGCATTACTTTCTTCATCCCAATGAATATTTTAAAAATTAATGTTCATTTTTTAGACAAAAAATATAGTATTATTTTTTGGTTATTCATTTTCAGTCAAAAGTAATATTTATTTTTGAAATGAAGATTATAAGTTTTTATAAAAGTATATTTTTTAAAGTATTTATTTGAGATGGAAAAAATAATATTTCTATTTAGTTTTCTTTATTAATAATTATTATTTTATAATTTAAAATGAGACGGAATTTGTACCTTTGATTTAGTTTGAATCGATTGTGACCTTATTTTTTGATCAATTGTGATGTGGAATTATATATTTGGATTTGATTGTGGTGTGTAATTATATAAAAGTGATTTAGCTCAAAATTCAAATTAACAAAAAAACAGACCAAGGATCAAAAAAGCAGACCAAGGATCGGTCAGCATACATGCCTAGAATCGGTAAGGTAATGTGGTGACCTTAAATTAACAAAAGCAAAAGCAGAGACCAAGGATCGGTAAGGTAACATGTAATTACAGGTCAAGTGATTTAATGTGAACATCCAATACATCTCTTTTATGGCTGACACTACAGTTGGACTTTATTCTCATTGATCTTGTCTATTTGAATTTGCCCCTCACCAATCATCCTTATATTTTTCTTGAATTTTTCCCTAACCGATCATCTTTATATTTTTCCTTACATTAACAACTTATTATATTTTCGGGAATAAATTTGATAAAAGGGTCTTGCATTAGGGATAATTTAATTGGTAACTACAATAATCGGTCATGAAATTCACTACATGGTTTAGCGAGTTTAAAAAAAACACTGATCAAGAAAGTTATGACTGATGTCTTTCTTTCTGTATGACTGATTGATTGTAAAAAAAAAATTAAAAAATCCCATTTGTGGGAATGGACCGGTTGGTGCCTTTCAGGCCACCGCCTGCCCCCTAAGGAATTTTTTTTTTAAAGCTTGATTGTAAAAAAAAAAAAATCCCGTTTTTGGGATTTTTTTTTACATAGAAAAAAAAATTCTTCTTTTAAGAGAAAAAATGCTTCAATTCAAAAATGAATATTACTTGTCTCAAAAATCAATACTCCCTCCGTCCCAGAAAATGCTTCACCTTTTACCCAAAATGACGTCCCGTTTGAAGCTTCACATTTTCTAAAATGAAAAAGTTTTATTAATATTCTATTATACCCACTAACTATTTCCTCCATTCATTCTCTCTCCTAATTCACTATTACACTCACAACACTTTTTAAATTTACTATTTACTCCACTAATTCTCTCTCATATTTTTAAATTACACTCACAATATTTTTTCTTCCCACCTATTTTCTTAATTTGTGTGTCGGGCAAAAAATGATGAACCATTTCCTAGGACGGAGGGAGTATTCATTTTCTGAGACGAAGACACTAATATTATAAACATTAATTTTTACAAAAGAATACTACATCGTCTAAAAAAATATATTACTATCTTCGTCCCAATGAATATTTTATAAAATATTACTTCAGTTCATTACAAACATTAATTTTTGAGGCAAATGAAGCAGTATTTTTTTTTTAATATTCATTGGGATGAAGAAAGTAATATTCATTTTTTTGAAAAAATAATGTAGTATTATTTTTTGGTTATTCATTTTGAGTATAAAGTAATATTTATTTTTGAAATGAAGATTATAATTTTTTATAAAAGTATATTTTTAAAAGTATTTATTTGAGATGGAAAAAATAATATTTTTATTTAATTTTTTTTATTAAAAATTATTATTTTGTAATTTAAAGTGAGACGAAATTTATACTTTGGCAAAAGTTTGGTTTGGATCAATTAGTTGTTAGTTGTGACTGGCTTAAGGTTTGGTACTTTGGTTTGTATCACCTAGTTTGACCGACGGTCGATCATCCACTTGTTAATTAATGACCGGTCACCTTAGATGGATGGATTGATCGGTCATTCACTTATTATTATTTATTAATTAATGATCGGTTACCTTGAATCGGTCGGTCATCCACTTATTATTAATCGATCACCATATCAATGATTTACCGATTCTTGATTTACCGATACTTGTCACAATCGATTCTTATGACCGGTTAACCTCGCTACATAGTGACTCAATTAAAATAGTATTCTTTTTTTAAATGAACATTATTTTTTAAAATATTCATTGGGATGAAGAAAATAATGTTCATTTTTTTAGATAAAAAAATGTAGTATTATTTTTTGATTATTCATTTTGAGTCGAAAATAATATTTATTTTTGAAATGAATATTATAATTTTTTATAAAAGTATATATTTTTAAAGTATTTATTTGAAATGAAAAAAATAATTATTTAGTTTTCTTTATTAATAATTATTATTTTATAATTTAAAGTGGGACGTAATTTGTATATTCCTTTTCATTTTCCTTTGTTTGGATCGGTTGCCTGTTTCCTTTGATTTGGATCAGTTGCCTTTGTTTGGATCGGTTGCCTGGTTTCGGTCAACCAAACTGTTGACCTTATTATTTGACCGGTTACGCTTGGTTTATTTGGATCCGTCGGTAACCGTTAACCTTATTATTTATTATTTATTGATCGGTTACTTGGAATAGTCAACCATTGATCTTATTATTTATTGATCCGTTATCTTTGATCGGTCGGTTATCCACTTATTATTGACCGGTCACCATGTCAATAATTTATCGATCCTTGACTTACTGATTCTTGTCACAACCGATTCTTGTGACCGATTAAACTCGCTATATGGTGTCCCAATTAAAAAAAAAAAAAACTCGCCTGCATACACGCGCCTATGTCGGCGCGTTTATTGCAACGCCATTTTCCTCCCAATCATGACCTGCCACGTGTATATATAAATATATATAATGCTCAAAACTTTAAGCCATACTTGATATTTTTCCATAATATAGGAAAGCTCAAGCAAGCCTGTAGAAACTCTACAAATGTAGCCAATCATATAGCAAGTTAGCTCCAAAAGTTTTATTACCAATCCCATGTGGGATAAAGAAGACAATACTATGAATAAAGAAAGTATGTGGTTGCTTCGATTTTGAGGAGGTTCAAGTTTGAACGGTTAGTTTGGATAACCGGTTTTTGTTTCTTGACAGCCGTTGTTCACGCGCCTCTATCGGCGCGTGTCATACACGCACAGATTTTCTGTCAATCAGAGCCTGTCACGTGGACCTGTCGTTACCTATTTGCAATTTTGTCACGACGTAAAATTACTAAAATGCCCTTGAATTTTGGGGGAAAACCAAGACTTCTTTGCTTTTATATATACTCCCTCCGTCCCATAAAACATTACCCCTTTTACTATTTTGGGCGTCCCACTTTAAAGTCCCACTTTCCTAAAAAGGAAATTTTTTAATACTTCTTTATTCATGGGACCCACTTGTCATACTCACAACACTTTTCAAATTTACTATTCTCTCCACTCATTCTCTCCCTCTCACTCACAACACCTACTTTAATAACATTATTCCTTATTTTTCGTTCTCAACAGTAAAGGAATAAAGTTCTATGGGACGGAGGGAGTATATATATATATTCATGAAATTCTAAAAATTCATATTGATTCATCATTAATAATATTATCAACAACAACTTTTAAAATTTTATGAACATGATTAATCTCTCATAAATTTGTGGTTAAAGTTCAACAAAAAAAAAATCAAATGGAACAAATATTTTGGGACGGAGGAAAGTACTCCCTCCGTCCCAGAAAATGCTTCACCTTTTACCCAAAATGGCGTCCCGTTTGAAGCTTCACCTTTCCTAAAATGGAAAATTTTTATTAATATTTTATTATACCCACTCACTATTTCCTTCCCTCATTCCCTCTCCTAATTCACTATTACACTCACAACACGTTTTAAATTTACTATTTCCTCTACTAATTCTCTCTCCTATTTTCAAATTACACTCACAGTTTTTTTTCTTTTCACCTATTTTTTTAATTTACGTATCGAATCAAAAATGGTGAACCATTTGAAACGGAGGGAGTATATGTTTAGAGATTTGTTATTCACCGTCGTAACATTACTTAATACTCTCAAAATAGGAGTATTAAATATACCCAAAAATTAAACACTCAATACTAGAGGCGCCACCATTATTCTTATTTTACACTAGATTGAGAAAAGTTCGACCCACTTCTTTATCTCCAGCCCCCCTCCCTATCTTAAATCCCACATTTGATCATCTTCTCCTCCTTCACCGGCCATACCGCCACTTCAAACACCGGAGATGCAAAACCCATCTCTAATAAACGCACAAGCCGTAAAATTGAACCTTGTTATAATCCTGGATTATGCATTTCCGGCACCTTCTCACTCAAATCCATCACCGACTTAAAACCGTCGGTAATCATTCTCACCGGCGGCCCCACTCAATCAATTCGCCTAACACGTCGTCTTTCCCGAATTGGTTTGTGGAGCACGTGGAGACAAACAAGTGTTTGTGTTTGGGATATGTTATGGGTTATAATTGATTGTGCAGAAATTAGGCGTGGAATTTAGAGTTGAGGAGAATCATACGGTGGAATGGAGATTGAGGTTGTTAAGAAAACTGTTTATGTCACAAAATAATTAATGTTCGTAATATTAAATAATTATTAGTTTTGAAAAAATATTTTTTTATTTTTTATATCACAAAACAAAATTAATTTATTTTTTATTATTATGTTAAAAAATAGTTAATGTTCGTAATATATTAACATTTTATTAAATAATTAATATTTTGGAAAAAAATATTTTTTTTACTTTTTATGTCACAAAAATAAATTTATTTATTATTATTATGTTATAAAATAGTTAATGTTCGTAATATATTAAAATTATATTAAATAATTTATAGTTTTGAAAAAAAAAATTTACTTTTTATGTCACAAAAAAAATTAATTTATTTTTTATTATTATGTTAAAAAATAGTTAAAGTTCGTAATATATTAACATTATATTAAATAATTAAAAATTTCAGTTTTTTTTAATACATGAAGAACTCATTATTGAAGTTGTTTGCTCTCCCGATCATTGGTTTCATGTTCACGACGATCATTCAACTTATCCAAGCTCAAGAAATTGCTCCTTCTCCCGCTCCAATTAGCAATGGATCAACCATTGATCAAGGGGTTGCTTATGTTCTACTAATGGTAGCTCTGGCAATTACCTACCTAATCCATTAATTAAAATCTTAATGATATGGGGATATTATTATTTATTATGACCCATTTCATTTTATTTTATTGGTATATGGACCCATTACAAGAAAACGCACATACTAAGTCAAAATTATTTAATTTATATATTTATTCCGGATATTAATTATTTTAGAATTAAGATAGCGAAAAACTCACAAAAAACGCGTTTTTTGTTAAGCTTAACAAAAAACGTGTTTTCCCGTTATAACATAATAACACGGCTCTCTCTCTCTTTCTCTCTCTATCCGGTCTCCTGCCTCTCTCTCTCTATACGCAAAAGCAAAAGCCTCACTCACTGCGTCTTCTTCAATCGCAATCGCCGGCCCAAGCTTCTCCTTCAATCGCAATCGCCGGCGACCTCACCAATCCTCCCTCTAACCGACATCCATGGCAATTCTCACCTAAGCAACACCCAAATCAACCATAGCTGAGCGATCTCCGATACAAAAATGGAGTCTTCGTAAATCGAGCGTAGGGCATTGTAGAGAGAGTTGTCTTTGCGCTTGATCGTTCTCGAAGCTCTGTATATGCTCATCGACCCCTCGTCCGCCATGGCCGCAGCAGCTTGAGCTTGAGGTTTTTAGTTCTTGATTTCTTATTACACAGTTTGATGATTGAAACGACGACATTGGTTAATTTGAGGATCAGTTTGGGAATGCCAGTTTATTTTAATTTGAGTGCCAGTTCAATAGTTTTGGAATGCCAGTTATGTATTGTGGAATGCCAGTTTATTTTGGAATTTTGAGGATTGTTTTTTGAATGCCAGTCTATGTTTTTTCGAGTGCCAGTACATGTTAATTTAAGTACCAGTTTGAGAATTTGATGCATTGGTGGACTGGGTAATTAGATGCCAGTGTATGTGTTTTGGAGTGCCAGTCCATGTATTTTGGAGTGCCAGTTAGTGTATAATAGAGTGCTACCATATTTTTTGAATGCCAAGAAAAATGATTATCGTGTTTTTTTGAGTGCCGGTGTTCTGTATTTGAGTGCCAAACAGTACTTGATTTTGAATGCCGGTTCATGTTTTTTTGAATGCCGGTGCTTGTGTTTTTGAGAGCCAAAGAAAAATATTAGTGTAACAAAGTGCAGTGTTAGTTGAACAGTGCCACAGTGTGAAGAGTGCGCTTCATATATATAAAAGTGCCCGTAAAAGTGCAGTGCTCGTTTAACAAAGTGCCAATGTGGAGCTTACACTGGCACTTTGTTAAATTGGTACTGGCACTTTTTTCACTGGCAATTTGTGATACATGAACTGGCATTTTATAACACTGGCATTTTGTTAAACAGATACTGGCATAAACGAGGAAACCAGTAATTACAAAAATGCCACCGTTTATTTTGAACATGGTGGCCAGTAATTACAAAATTGCCACCGTGCATTTTGAAAACACGTTTTTCCTTAAGCTTAACAAAAAACTAGTTTTTCATAAGACCAACTCATTAAGATAATATTAATTATTTTGAAAAAGAAATAAATTTTGAACACTTTATATTTATACTTTGCATTTGACCCCTTAAAACTAATAATCATTACAAACTAGTCCCTTCGTTAACTTTTTTTTAACTTAACGGATTATTTGGATGAAATTCGTCAAAAAGCCCTGATTTGATAAAAAAATGTGAAGTCAGGCCCTAAATCGCTAAAAAAAAAAGTCAGACCCCTCTTGGGGACCTCATGTGAAACTTCAGGCCCTAATTTGTAATTAACCCTTAATAATATTATCAACAACTTTTAAAATTTCATGAACATGATTAATCTCTCATAAATTTGTGGTTAAAGTTCAACAAAAAAAATACAAATGGAACAAACATTTTGGGACGGAGGAAAGTACTCCCTCTGTCCCAGAAAATGCTTCACCTTTTACCCAAAATGGCGTCTCACTTAAAGCTTCATCTTTCCTAAAATGGAAAAGTTTTATTAATATTCTATTATACCCACTCACTATTTCCTCCACTCATTCTCTCTCCTAATTCACTATTACACTCACAATACTTTTTAAATTTACTATTTCCTCCACTAATTCTCTCTTTTATTTTCAAATTACACTCACAGCATTTTTTCTTTTAACCTATTTTCTTAATTTACGTGCTGAATCAAAAATGTTGAACCATTTGGAACGGAGGGAGTATATGTTTAGAGATTTGTTATTCACCATCGTAACATTACTTAATACTCTCAAAATATTAAATATTTCCTCCGTTTCACGATAATATATAAACTTTTCTTTTTTGGCGTCCCACAATAATATATATTTTTTTAAAATGGAAAGGAATTTTTATTATTCTCTCCACTCATTCTCTTTTCTAGATTATTTTAATACTCACATCACCATTATAATTTACTATTCTTTCAACTCATTCTCTCTCCTATTTTATTTTTACACTCACAACACTTTCAATATAATAATTCCTTAATTCTCGTAAAAAACTAAAAATCTATAAATTCATGGGACGGAGGAAGTATACCCAAAAATAAAACACTCAATACTAGAGGCGCCACCATTATTCTTATTTTACACTAGATTGAGAAAAGTTCGACCCACTTCTTTATCTCCAGCCCCCCTCCCTCTAAATCCCACATTTGATCTTCTTCTCCTCCTTCACCGGCCACACCGCCACTTCAAACACCGGAGATGCAAAACTTATCTCTAATAAACGCACAAGCCGTAAAATTGAACCTTGTTATAATCCTGGATTATGCATTCCCGGCACCTTCTCACTTAAATCCATCACCGACTTAAAACCGTCGGTAATCATTCTCACCGGCTGCCCCACTCAATCAATTCGCCTAACACGTCGTCTTTCCCGAATTGGTTTGTGGAGCACGTGGAGACAAACAAGTTTTTGTGTTTGGGATATGTTATGGGTTATAATTGATTGTGCAGAAATTAGGCGTGGAATTTAGAGTTGAGGAGAATCATACGGTGGAATGGAGATTGAGGTTGTTAAGAAAACTGTTTTTGGTGGTTTGATTGGGAGTAAAGATGTTGGTGATACTCAGGTTGTTTGGATGAGGCTACAAGAAATAAGCTCATTGGATGAGTCATGGGGATGAGGCTAAAAGAAATAAGCTCAAATGGGTTTTGGATCCAAAACAGAGATGGATTTGATTTTGAAAAAATTATCTTTTTTTATTATGTTTAATAAAAAGTTAAAGCGAGAACTAAAACATAATCCTGACAATCAATAGAAATCGATGGATAACAGATTTACTAATAACCAGATCTTAATTAATTAATACAGACTTCAATTGCAAATTACATTCATGTCCAAACAAACATTAGAATTCCCTGAGATTAGGAATTGAAAAACAACATCTAAAATCTGACTACAAGTAGCATAGACAGATCTAACCGCCAAACCCATAGAGAGTTCTTCCTTGTCTCTTGAGCGCATACACCACATCCATGGCAGTCACCGTCTTCCTCCTTGCGTGCTCAGTGTAAGTCACAGCATCACGAATAACATTTTCCAAAAAGATCTTCAACACGCCGCGGGTTTCTTCATAGATTAGCCCAGAAATCCTCTTCACTCCGCCCCTACGCGCCAATCTTCGGATTGCCGGCTTTGTGATGCCTTGGATGTTGTCTCGGAGAACCTTCCTGTGCCTCTTGGCTCCTCCTTTGCCAAGTCCCTTGCCTCCCTTACCACGGCCAGACATGATTGAAGATGCGTATGGAGAAATTGGGTTTGATTTTGGGTTATGGAATTGGTGAATTGGATTAAGGATTGGGGTGGGATTTTATAGAAAGGGATTTGTGGAGTTTTGAATGGGGGCGGGGGTTTGAAAAGTTTGAAATTTGGGGTTGGGTTTTGAGTTGTGATCCGCGTGAAAAGAGTGAGGTTGTTTTCTGGTCGTTGATTGTTTGTAAGTGGAGGGTGGATGCTTTGTTGGAGGGGTTTTGACGCGGATTGTGCTTTCTTGCAGAGAGTAAAGAGAAAAGAAGTGTCACTCAACCAGCGCATAATTATTTGCATAGCACATTAATGTGTAGTAGTGTTTATACTTTCATATTGAAATAGGAGTAAAAAATATGAATAAAAAAAGGGTACAAATATTTATCCAAACTTCAAAATTGAACTGACTTCAACCGATTGCACATATTTACAAGGTTAAATACCAGTAGTATAACTTTAGATTTTATTAAATTTTACTCTCTCGTTGAATGAATGACCAATTTGTACCGAAATAAAAGATACTTTTTCCGTCCCTAAAAGTTTGTCTCATTTAACTTTTTAATTGAACTTTGACTATAAATATATGATAATTTAATTATGTTCATGAAATTTTAAAAAATTCTATTGATTCACCATTAATAATATTATCAACAACAACTTTTAAAATTTATGAGCATGATTAATCTCTCATAAATTTGTAGTCAAAGTTTAACAAAAAAATCAAATAGAACAAATTTTTAGAGACGGAGAGAGTATTTTGAAACATTTTCTATAAAAAAAATCATGCCAAAGGGCTTGTGCCCAATCAGCATTTTGAGCATGTTTAAATTTCTTTATAGTAAAGGTTTTGGGTTCTATAAACTTTGTTTGCTATAATCGAGATTAAGGCTCCGTTTGTTTCGGGAAAAATAACTTTCGGAAAATGATTTCCTGAAAAATGTTTTCCGAAAAAGGAAAACGTTTTTCGAAAATGTGGAAAACGTTTTTCGAAAAATGAGGAAGATGTTTTTCTGGAAAATAACTTCCTTAGGAAAATGGGGAAAATGGGAAATTTCGGAAAATGAAGATGTTTTTCCGAAAATTATTATTATTATTATTACTATTATTTTATTATTATATTATTATTATTATTATTATTATTATTATTATTATTATTTTATTATTATTTTATTATTTTATTATTATTATTTCATTATTATTATTATTATTATTATTATTATTATTATTATTATTATTATTATTATTATTATTATTATTATTATTATTATTATTATTATTTTATTATTATTTTATTATTATTATTATTATTATTTTATTATTATTATTATTATTATTATTATTATTATTATTATTATTATTATTATTATTATTATTTTATTATTATTATTATTATTTTATTATTATTTTGTTATTATTATTATTATTATTTTATTATTATTATTTTATTATTATTATTTTATTATTATTTTATTATTATTATTTTGTTATTATTATTATTATTTTATTATTATTTTATTATTATTGTTATTAATATTATTATTATTATTATTATTATTATTAAAATATTATCCATCCACTTTTTTACACCATTTTTCGGAAAACAACTTCCTTAGGAAAAATTCGGAAAACGTTTTCCTTAGAAACGGCGGAAAATGTTTTCCGAAAAACATTTTCTCCATTTTCCGGAAAACTACCAAACACCAGAAAATGGGAAAACGTTTTCCGGAAAACAAACATGTTTCGGGGAAAATGGGAAAAACGTTTTCTGGAAAATTACCAAACACCGGAAAATGGGGAAAACGTTTTTCGGAAAACGTTTTCCTCCCATTTTCCGGGAAACAAACGGGGCCTAAGTGATTGGGAGTTTCTAAAAAAATGTTTCTAAATATTTATTTACCTAAAAAAAGGTTTTGGGTTCAATAAACTTTGTTTGCTATAATCGAGATTAAGTGATTGGGAGTTTCTTAAAAAAATGTTTCTAAATATTTATTTACCTAAAAAAAATCACGGTTCAATATATATTTGTTAACCTAAAAAGTGTAAAGTGAAAAATAAGAATTAAACAAAATAAAAATAATGGGATCGACCCAACGGGCTGGCCCATACCCAAGCAAGCCCAAAGGCTCGTTAAAATGTCAAAATATAAGAGGCCCACCAAGTTATCCAAATTGGGCTAGCCTATCAAAGAGATCCATCGATCAAGTTTATTGTTCGACCTTCCTTGATCCCGACATATATTCGTCTTATATGATATATGAGTCACTCCTTGTACACACTCTGCCTGATCAAGTCCTGAATTCAGGTCGACCTCGATAAATCGGACGAACTCGACCAAACAACACGTATATATACCCACGTCGATATATATAACCGTCTCCTACAATCTCGTATGCAGTTATGCCCACATTATCTCCACGATTCCCGGGATTCGTAGATATCCCATAACGGCACTATAAATACTACACCATCCTCAATAGAAAAAGGTAATGTCAAATTTCTAGGAAACTTCAACGTGCACTGTATTTGCAAATCTCTAAAACCCCATTAATGGCTTTTCAAGGTTAACTACTCTTCTTCCCTCTTTCTTTCTCTCGTCTCTCGTCTGTGCATTGATAATGTGTGGCCGATTGCAAATCCGTCTTCCTTATAAACAGTAAATTTATTTTCTACACAAAAAATTACCGATAAATCGATAGAATAAAATAAGAAGATGAAATACTGATTTGTGAAGATTAGAAACAAATTAGCGGAGGGAGACGACGCTGTAAAGAGGGAGGGGATAAGTCTCCAATACCAATAGTGCGTCTGATTAATACCATTACCTTATTTTCAACCAAACACTTGGGTTACTCGTTTTAATAATCCCATTAAAAGTTATCCGGTTTTTATAATGTCTAACAAACGGCCCCTAGTGTTTACGGAGCAAGTACTAAGACCATCCCCATCAGTGACCCTGACTCAACCCAACTTCAAATAAAATATTAATTTCTCTCACTTCCATATACACACTTCCAACCTTATATAATTTATACTCCCATCAGTGACCTCGACCCAACCCAACCCAACCTGTTAAAAATAAAATTAAAATATAAAATATATTAATTTTAAAAATATATTTATATAAATACAAAATCAAAATAATTTGATCAAAAAAAAAAAAAAGGTGCACAACCGGGGCCAACCTGAGGGCAACAAAGTCACCAATTTTCATGACTTTCCTTGCTTTTTCTTTTTTTTTTTTTTTTTTTTTTTTTTTGGTGACTCTCACAAGGAGAGTCACCGCTGGGAGTGGTCTAAGTAGGAGTATATTTTTTGAAATAAAAAATGCATACAAATATTTATCCAAACTTCAAAATAGAACAAGTTTTTGGGGAAAAAACAACAACAACTAAGCATATCATTCGTCCCCCCTTATCGCCCCTATGTCTATCCAAAAGCACCCTCTGTTGGGATAGAGGACCAACCGGATTAGACTTCGGATCAAAAGGGGAGAAATTCGTCAGAAGGTTCTGTCGTCATGGGCGACCGCCCAGGTGATGATGGGCGACCGCCCAGCTACACAGTAGGTTCATCGTTTGTTGTTCATTGCTATGGGCGGCCGCACAGGGTGTCAAGGGCGACCGCGCATGTGTACAGAGGTTTTGGCTCGGAGGAATTTTTGGCTTGGGCGACCGCTCATGGGCACTTGGGCGACCGCCCATGTGTCGGGTGGAAAATTTTTGGGCCCGTTTTTTTACGTATTTTCGGGTTCCCTTGTCCATCTAGGGTTAGGTTTGTTCCCCTAACATATATTTAAGCAGTGTTCCGCCCATAGACTCATTGTAACACAAAATTTACATATTATAGTGCAAGATCCTGGCTTGATAGTGCTCCCAGACGTAGCCAATCAAATTGGTGAACTGGGTTAACAATTTCTTGTGTTCTTCTCTGTGATTTATTTTCTTGTGCTTTGCTTTGTGTGCCCTAATCGTTCTTGTAGGTTTGCTTGGTAGTGGAGGGCCATATTCACAACAACTGGTATCAGAGCTCTTATTTCAATATCAAGGGAGTTGTTCCAAGCAATCAATAATGGGCAAGGACAAACAGACGGTTGAGAAATTCAATGGGTCTGACTACGGATATTGGAGGACGCAGATTGAGGATCTTTTGTACAACAAGGACCTCTATAAGCCTCTGAAGGGTGTCAAACCGGAAGAAGAAGATCAGGAAGAATGGGAACTCATGGATCGAAAAGCCCTAGGGGTGGTCAGATCTACTTTGTCAAAGTGGATTGCAAAGACTACCAAGAAGGCGACAACCACCAAGGAGCTATTGGATTATCTTACTGAGAGATTTGAAACTCCATCTGCTGCAAATAAGGTTGATTTGATACGCAAGATGGGTAGTCTCAAGATGCAAGAGGGAGGATCCTTGGCTAAGCACATCGATGAGTTTATGGACGTTATAGACTCAGTGACAGCGGTGGAGATCAAGTTCGATGATGAGGTTCATGCGTGTTTGTTGCTAGCTTCTTTACCAGCAAGTTGGAGCGGAACGGTGACAGCGATCAATGCTTCAGCAGGTAAGAAGAAATTGAAGTATGATGATGTTAAAGACTTTCTTTTGGCCGAAGAAAATCGCATGAAGAAGTTGGGGACATCGAGTGCTTCGGGATCGGCTTTAGCTACTACTAGCAAGGGGAAGCCGGGTACTAGCAAACAAGGGAGAACCGAATCTAGGGAGAACGTGGTGAGTGTTAAGGGCAAAGCCGGTGAGACCAAAGACAAACCAAAGGTTGCAAAGGGATCTGTTCAGTGCTATCATTGTAAGGAATTGGGACACTTCAAGAGGGATTGTCCAAATCGTAAGGGCAATTCGGTGAATGTGACAGTCGAAGGTGACGATGTACTGGTTCTAAGTGTTAGCAGTGCACTAGAATCATGGGTGCTGGATTCGGGGGCATCATTCCACTCTTGCGGGCATAAAGAAGAGATGGAGAATTACACTTTCGGTGATTTCGGTAAGGTCTATCTGGCTGATGGCGAGCCTTTGGAAATCAAGGGGAAGGGGGATGTCAGAATAGGAGCATTAGACGGGAAGGTCTTACATCTGAACGGGGTCAGACACATTTCGGGTTTGAAAAAGAACCTACTTTCAGTTGGGAAGTTGGACGAAGAAGGTTACAAGGTGACATTCGGCTGCAGGAACTGGGTTATTACCAAGGAGGATTGTGAGATCGCTCGGGGTAATAAGGAGGGTACATTGTATTTGGCAAACAACACCAAGGATAGTATTGCGGTGGCGGCAGCCAAGGGTGATACTGATTTGTGGCACTGTCGATTGGGTCACATGAGTGAGACGGGGATGAAGGTGCTTTGTTCAAAGGGACTACTACCGGGTTTGAAGACAGTCAACGTGGGGATCTGCGAAGATTGTATGTTTGGCAAACAGGGGAGAAATAATTTCTCGAGGACAGGTAGGGGTTTGAGGGAAGCAAAGTTAGAATTGGTTCACACGGATTTGTGGGGGCCATCTCCGGTAACGTCTCTGGGTGGTGCGTCATATTACATGACCTTCATTGATGATTCTACAAGGAAGGTTTGGGTCTATTTCTTGAAGGGGAAAGATGAGGCTTTCGAGGTGTTCAAGAAGTGGAGGGCCTTGGTGGAGAATCAGACGGGACTTAAGCTTAAGTGCTTGAGATCAGACAATGGTGGGGAGTATGAGCTCGGGGAGTTTACGGAATATTGTGCTGCGAATGGTATTCGTATGGAGAAGACTCCAAAGTGGACACCACAACTCAACGGGGTAGCAGAGAGGATGAACAGAACATTGAATGAGCGGGCTAGAAGTATGAGATTGAAGTGTGGACTTCCGAAGACGTTTTGGGCATATGCAGTTGACACGGCGGCTTTCTTGATCAATCGGGGACCATCGGTACCATTGGGGAATGGAATTCCAGAGGAAGCTTGGAGTGGCAAGCAGGTAAATCTGTCCTTTCTTCGCATATTTGGCTGCGTTTCTTATGTTCATGTTGATTCTGCTGAGAGAACTAAATTAGATGCAAAATCTGTTAAGTGTACGTTTATTGGGTATGGCGGGGATGACTTCGGGTATAAGTTTTGGGATGACCAAAATCATAGAATTATTCGTAGTCGAGATGTGGTATTCAATAAATAGGTATTGTACAAGGACAGAAAGGGGGCATCTGATGACACTAGTTCGGAACCGGAGGTTGTAGAGGTGGATATTCCAGACTCGGGTGGGAGCAGAACAGTTCATGTTGACCATGGTCAGGAGGTCACTGATGATGAACCACATACTCCAGAACCGGATATTCCGCTGCGTAGATCCAGCAGGTTGCGTGGATCGCCTGACAGGTATACTCCTTCCAATTATTATTTGCTGTTGACAGATAATGGGGAATCGGAATGTTATGCGGAGGCTGTTCGTAGTGCACTTTGTAACAAGTGGAAAGCTGCGATGGATGATGAGATGGACTCATTGAAGGCCAACAAAACTTGGGAGTTGACTGAACTACCTAAGGGGGAGAAGGCACTGCATAACAAGTGGGTTTACAGAATCAAGGAGGAAGCAGACGGTAGCAAGCGTTACAAGGCAAGATTGGTTGTAAAAGGGTTTCGGCAGAAGTACGGTATTGACTACACCGAGGTATTCACTCCGGTTGTGAAAATGACCACAATCAGAATGGTTCTGGGGATAGTAGTGGCGAACAACTTGTTGCTTGAACAGATGGACGTGAAGACAGCCTTTCTTCATGGGGACTTGGAGGAAGAAATTTACATGGTACAGCCATAGGGTTACTTGTCTAAGGGTAGCGAGGAGCTAGTTTGCAGATTGACTAAGAGCTTGTATGGCCTTAAACAAGCTCCTAGCAATGGGTACGTAAAGTTTGATGGGTTCATGCATGACATTGATTTTATCAGATGTGAGGCGGATCATTGTTGCTACTTCAAGAACACGGATAATGGGTACATTATCTTGCTGTTATATGTGGACGACATGCTAATAGCGGGCTCTAGCAGTAGAGAGGTAAACAGATTGAAGGCTCAGTTGTCAGAACGGTTCGAGATGAAGGATTTGGGGGAGGCCAGAAAAATCTTGGGCATGCGGATTGACCGGGATAGGGAGTCGGGCAAGTTGGTTCTTTCACAAGCAGAATACATTGAGAAAGTCTTGGCAAGGTTTTGTATGGAAGAGGCGAAGCCAACAGAGACGCCATTGGGTTTGCATTTCAAGCTATCCGAGAAGGACTCGCCTATGGGCAAGGAGGAGCGTGACAAGATGGAGAGAACTCCATATGCTTCAGCAGTGGGGAGTCTCATGTATGCAATGGTGTGTAAAGGCCGGACATTGCACATGCGGTGGGAGTAGTCAGCCGGTTTATGGGCAATCCAGGAAAGCAACATTGGGAAGCGGTTAAATGGATCCTGCGTTACTTGAAGGGTACTGCTGGTAAGGCTCTGTGTTTCTCAAGCAAGGAGGTGGTGTTAGCGGGTTATGTTGATGCGGATTTGGCATCAAGTGATCTTGATAAGAGGAGTACTACGGGTTATGTGTTTACATTGGGTGGTACGGCAATCTCCTGGGCTTCTAAATTGCAGAAGATCGTGGCTCAGTCAACTGCAGAAGCAGAATATGTGGCAGTGACAGAAGCAAGCAAAGAGATGGTATGGCTGCAGAACTTCTTGGGTGAACTTGGGAAGACGCGAAGTGGTAACGTTCTCTACAGTGACAGTCAGAGTGCAATACATTTGGCTAGGAATCCGGCGTTTCATTCGAGGACGAAGCACATTGAACTGAGATTTCACTACATCAGGCATCTCTTGGAGGAGAAGATTTTAAGGCTAGAGAAGATATTGGGATCGGAGAATCCGACTGACATGTTAACAAAGGTTGTGAATCTTGAGAAATTGAAGCTGTGCAAAGCTTCAATTGGGCTTGGAGAATAGAAGAGGAGAATGGCACTACCATGATCGAGGTGAGCACTAGGAGGACACCAAGGGTGAGTTGAAGAACGGATATGGGTCTTATATGTGTGGTTGATCTCTAGGTGGGAGATTGTTGGGATAGAGGACCAACCGGGTTAGACTTCGGAGCAAAAGGGGAGAAATTCGTCAGAAGGTTCTGTCGTCATGGGCGACCGCCCAGGTGATGATGGGCGACCGCCCAGCTACACAGTAGGTTCATCGTTTGTTGTTCATTGCTGTGGGCGGCCGCGCAGGGTGTCAAGGGCGACCGCGCATGTGTACATAGGTTTTGGCTCAGAGGAATTTTTGGCTTGGGCGACCGCCCATGGGCACTTGGGCGACCGCCCATGTGTCGGGTGGAAAAATTTTGGGCCCGTTTTTTGATGTATTTTCGGGTTCCCTTGTCCATCTAGGGTTAGGTTTGTTCCCCTAACATATATTTAAGTAGTGTTCCGCCCCTAGACTCATTGTAACACAAAATTTACATATTATAGTGCAAGATCCTGGCTTGGTAGTGCCCCCAGACGTAGCCAATCAAATTGGTGAACTGGGTTAACAATTTCTTGTGTTCTTCTTTGTGATTTATTTTCTTGTGCTTTGCTTTGTGTGCCCTAATCGTTCTTGTAGGTTTGCTTGGTAGTGGAGGGCCATATTCACAACACCCTCCCCATTATCAAATCAAAAAAAAAAATCGTCATCAATTTTTTTTGCTCTCCTCTTTATATTAATGGTTTTTTTTAACTTCCAACGAAGAAAAGCAAATACTGGAAGGGGTAATATTGAGACAGGGGCTGACTTCTTTCAAACTCCACTTTTCAATACTCCTGCTCTCTCACTGCTAGCTTATTTCCTGAGATGATGCTATTGTGTCATTTTCCCCCCTTTTTTACCACTTATTGTGCTATTTCCTTTCTTTCTCCTTGGCCACTTCAAATTAGGTGATGATATTGTGTCATCCTTTTTCCCTCTTTGGCCACTTCAAGTCGGCGATGTTATTGTGTCATCTCCTACCCTTCTCTTTGATCAGGCGACGTTATTGTGTCAGCTCCTTACTCTCTCTCTCTCTCTCTAACTATTTTCTCTTTCATTTTCTCTCTAATTATTTATTAAACTTTTTTTTCTCTTTTCTTCTCTCTCCCTCTAAATATTTCATCTTTAGTTTTCTCAAAAAAAAAAAAAATCCCTCTCTCTCGTCTTATCCTTCCCATCTCTCATCACCCTCTCTCCTCCCTAATATTTCTAAATCATAAATTTTTCTTTTTTTCTCAAAATAATAATTTATCAATCACAGTTTTTTTTATTCCTTTATTATGAATGATTTTTGTACGAGAACGCCTCTTCTCCATGACAAAGATCAATTAACGCACGTGCTCAACGAACCATTACATCACATACGAGTTCATGATATCATCTCTAATATTGGTCTCATAATTCAATTGTACATGTTGTGGAGGCATATTATGGATATACATAATATTATTGAAGATTCTCCTAAAGTTTTTATTATTTAATTTCCTAATATGATTACTATTGTATAGTTTCCTTATTTGATATATCTAGAATATCTTGAGAACCACTCCACCTCTTATATAAATACTTACTTTATGATAATAATATTTGAGTGTTTTCCATCGTGAAATTCCTCCACAACCCTCTCATAACCTTTTCACATATCTTATTCTATAACTTATACATGGTATCAAGAGCTTTTCTATCCACCCTCACACCTCCTTCTGCTTAATCATTTTTTTTTCGGACCATCTTCTCCTCCATGGTCACCCATGCTTCAACTCTTCCTAACCCTGTCGACCCAAACTCTCCTATCATGATCATATCTCGATAAAATCCCAAAATTTCATCCTTCTCACATGTAACCTCTCCCCCCCCCTCCCCCCGTTTTCTTTTCTCTTCTTCCCTGACCTATGACTCTCTTACCTTTAATGACCTCTCCTAATATTCCCCCTCTTGCCCTAAAAAAAAAGCTCCACAAAAACCCTTGTAATCATCTTTGCTTCTCATATCCTCAAAACAAATCCTTCATTCCCCTTCCTATCACCCCTACATCTACCCAAAAGCACACTCCCTCCCTACCATTATTAAATGAATTTTTTTTCTTCACCTCTTTAAATTAATGTTTTTATTTTCTCTTTTTCTTCCAACGAAAAAATAAGTCAGGCGGTGATATTATGCTATTCATTCTCTTCTCCTTGGACACTTAAAATTAGGTGATGCTATTGTGTCATCCCCTTTTCCTCTCTCACTACTTCAAATTGATGATGCTATCATGTCATCTCTTACCCTTCTCTTTGACCACTTCAAATTAGCGATGTTGTTGTGTCATATCCTTACTCTTTCTCTCTCTGAATATTTTTTCTTTTCTTTTGTTTTCTTTCTAATTATTTATTAAAAAAAATCTTCTTTTATCTTTTCTTCTCTCTCTCTCTCTAAATATGTCATCTTTAGTTTCCTAAAAAAAAAAATTTCCCTCTCCCTCTCTCTTATCTTATCCTTCCTATCTCTTCTCACCCTCTCTCCTCCCTAATATTATTTCTCTCTCTCTCTCTCTAAATCATTTTTTTTTCTTTTCTCAAAGTAATAATTCATCAATCACTTTCTTTTTTTCGAATTTCTTTATTGTGAAAGATTTTTGTACGAGAACACCTCTTATTCATGACAACGATCAGTTGACGCACGTGCTCACGGAACCATTACATCACAGATGACTTCATGATATCATCTACAAGATTGGTCTCACTATTCAATCATCCATCTTTCGTGGGCACATTATAGATATATTTTATATTATTGAAGATTCTCCTAAAGTTTTTATTATTTACTTCTTTAATATGAGTACTATTGTATAGTTTCCTTAATTGTTGTATCTAAGATATCTTGAGAACCACTCCAACTCTTTTATAAATACTTACTTTGTGATAATAATATTTAAGCATTTTCCTTCATGGAATTATTTAACAACCCTCTCATAACCTTTTCATATATTGTATGCTATAACATATATATAGTATCGAGAGCTTTTTAATCCACCCTCACACCTCCTTCCGCTTAATCAATATTTTTTCCGACCATCTTCTCTGCCCTGGTCACCCATGCTTCAACTCTTCCTAACCTTGTCGACCCAAACTCTCCTATCATAGTTATGAACATATCTCGATAAAAACCTAAGATATCATCCTTCTCACATGTAACCTACCAAAACCTTTTTTTTTCTTTTCTCTTATTTCCTAACCCATGACTCTCTTACCTTCAATTGCCTCTACTAATATTTCCCTAATCGCCCTAAAAAAACCACAAAACCCCATGTAATCATCTCTGCTTTTCATATCCTCAAAACTAAACACATCCTTCATTCCCCCTCCCATCACCCCCTACGTCTACCCAAAAGCACACTCCCTCCTACCATTATCAAATCAAATTTTTTTTCTTCACCTCTTTAAATTAATGTTTTTATTTTCTTTTTTTTTCTTACAACGAAAACTAAATAAATTAGGCGATTATATTGTGTTGTTTCCTTCCCTTCTCCTTTACCACTTCAAATTCGGCGATGTTATTGTGTCATCCTCTTTCCATCTATGGCCATTTCAAATAGACGGTGCTATCGTGTCATCTCCTACCCTTCTCTTTGACCACTTCAAATTGGCGATATTATAGTGTCATCTCCTTACTCTTTCTTTCTCTAAATATTTTATCTTTCATTTTCTCTCTAATTATTTATTAAAAAAAACTTTTTTTTCTCTTCTCTTCTCATTCCCTCTAAATATTCTATCTTTTTGTTTTCTAAAAGAAAAAAACTTTCCCTCTCTCTCTTGTCTTCTCCTTCCTATCTCTCTTCTCACCCCCTCTCATCCCTAATATTATTTTTTCCTCTAAATCATTTTTTTCTCTTTTCTCAAAATAGTAATTTATCAATCACTTTCTTTTTTATTTTTAATTATTTTATTGTGAAGTATTTTTGTACGAGAACATCTCCTATACATGACAACGATCAGTTGACGCAAGTACTCACCAAACCATTATATCACAGATGACTTCATGATATTATATCCTAGGTTGGTATCACTTTTCGATCGTCCTAGAATATCTTGAGAATCACTACACATCTCGTATAATACTTACTTTATAAATAATAATATTTGAGTGTTTTCCTCATGAAATTCCTCCACAACCCTTTTATAACCTTTTCACATATCTTCTACAATAACTTCTACATTAAAAACCTTATTTTGGAACAGATAATAAAGGAAAGTAAGAAACTTTAGTTTGGAACATGGGGAGTATCAGTTATAATAAACTAGGAAAAATAGTTTTTATAGGAATGACTCGAACACAAAATGTTGCTCCTTATGTCCCAAAATGATTATTCAAATTTAGTTACGAGTCGATCTTATGAAAAACATGTTGTACACTAAGAGATGGAAAAACGGGTTTCTCGTAAATGCAGTTATAATATTATAAAGTGTTAGTTATAATATTATAAAGTGCCAGATATTCAAAAAACATTTATAAACATTCAAACTGACACTTTTAACATTTGCTAAAAGAGAACTAGTGATAGTATTAAGGATTGCCAGTTGTAGTGTTAAAGATTGTCGGTTGTAGTGTTAAGGATTTTTAGTTGTAGTGTTAAATAGTGTCGATGGTATTGTTAAAAAAGTGCCGGTTATAGTGTTAAAAAATGTCGTTTTGTTGGTCCCAAAGGTGGCAACAAGGGTGAAAATACAGCTAGAGAGGGGGTGAATAGCTGTTACAAATTTTTCGCCCTCAATTTAAAATTAAACCTCTACGCTTACAAAATCTTTTGCAGTGTATAAGAAACTGCAAGTAGAGTTGTAAAATGCACAGCGAAATATACTTAAAATAAATGCGGTTTTGAGGAGGCGGTTTTGCAAGGCGGTTTTAGTGCAATTTTCTGAGCAGTTGTAAAACTGAAAGTGTAGTTTGACAATGTTAACTCCAAACACAATTTCACAATAAAGGATAACTATAAAGATCAAACAGAGATAGAGATAAATAGTTAGTAATCACAGGAAATATAAATGCAGAAATATAAGAACACGTGATTTGGAGTGGTTCAATCGATAAACGATCTACGTCCACTACCAAGATGGTTAGTCTTGGATTTCTAAGAGAGATTTTATATTGAGTATTTGAGATTACAAAGTACAATAAAATCTTTTCTATGAAGAACAAATCCTAGACTATAACCAGTGTATCTCAAATGAATAAACTATGTGTTTAAACAAGTGAGGTGTGTGTGTGAGAACAAGATCAAGGCTCTTTAAATCTGAGAGATGTAGAGCTCAATGATTCTTGAATGTGTTAAGGCTTGATTTCTGGGCTGGGGAATATTTCATGAAGTATGAAGATGAAGATTCAAAGGACTTAGAATTTCAGGCGTAGCTTCAACTTCTTATGAACACAAAGAATTTCTCAAGATTCAAGCAATCTTCAAATGGTGAAGATTAGGGTATTTATACCCAAGCATCAAGAAACTAGCCGTTGGATACAACCGTTGTAAGGACAGCCCTTGATGCAATCCCATTGGTCCACAAAGAACCACTTTTGTCCTTTGGAACCTGCTGATGCAGTAAAGCCGATCGACCTCGCCGCAATCAAGGTGGTTAGGACATCTGTCACCTTTTTAAGATCCTTGCAGATCTTGTCTGAAAAGTAGTCATGTGACAAGATATGGTAGTTGACTTTTGATATTGCTGACGTGGATTCCAACGGTCAAAAGAGTTCACATCAAGTAGCCAATCATTGGGGCAATTATGGGGTCAAGCGGTTTGACATGAAAGCGGTTCCACCAGAAGAAGGATTTCCAAGAGTGCGGTTTGCACTTTGGTAATCAAGCGGTTTCAGATGAAGGGAATCACAAGGCAAAAAGGCGATTCTGCCAAGCGGTTCTAGAAGGGCGGTTCTGAAACCCTTGAAACTGCAATCCTAAGATCCAATGATTCTTGAGCCAGTCTTCAAGCCTAAAATTTAACATATTCTATAAAATGGACTTAGCTAAAAAATTGAAGTCTAAGATTCATTACATAGGGTCCTAAAGTCCTTAAAATAAATAGGAGGTTATGGTATCAATCAAATCTAATACAAAATAGGAGGGTTAAAATATGCATACCCAACAATATCCCCCTATTTGATTGATGTCATTACCTACTACAGCAAAAGCAAACATTGTACTTGGTAAAAACATGTCCATAAGAATTAACATGGTAAGTCATGTCCCAAGTCAATGCACACACTAGCTTAAGCTATAGATTTCTATACTTTTGAAAGATTAAAAACTTACAATTTGAAGAGTATAGAAATGCATTCAGTGCACTTAAAAAGTATGAGTTTAAGTTCAAAGTGCAGTTTAAACTGAATGTTTAAACATCAATTCAAAAGAATGATTTTTAAGTTGAAAAATATTTGAATGAGGTTTAAGACCATAAGCGGTTTCATTGTTCTACAAACAAGCAGTTTGATATGAACAAGGTTTTGGAACCATGATGCAATTTCCATTAATTCCTAAGATGATTACAAGTACAGGAATGAAGGAAAATTACAAGGTTACAAACAAAATAAAATAAGTTGGACAAAGAAAATACAAGGAGAGTGCGGTCCAACTTACACAAGCGATTCAAAAAAGGAAAAGCGGTTTACTGCTGGGGCGGCTTGTTAACTTCATGTTCTGCTCCACTTGGCCCAGCTCTAGATTGATCTGGTGCAAACGCTTTCCTCAATCTTCTAACTTCCTCTGCGGTTCTGGTGAGAGTAGCTTCAAGATTCTTTAGGGCATTGACAGAATGAGCAGAGGTAGAATTGGTAGCACCAACAGCTTTGGTGTTTTCCGCAAGATTGTCTCTGATAGTATCCAGCTGAACATGGAGGGAAGAGTAGAGAGAATTGAAGATGGTGTGCACTTCCTCCTGAACAACAACAGTCTGAGCTTGAATGGCTTGTTCCATTGGTTCAAGATCCACAGATACCTTCAGGGAGGTTTTGAGATCATTGACTGTTGAGCCAAGTTTTGAATTGAATCCTTCCCTGAGGTTGTCCAGGCGGTCGTTGAATTCATCTTGTATTTCATTCACCTTTACCTTTACTTCTCCAAAGAATAGTATCAAGATTGACCTTAGAATCTACTTTGAATATGTCAATCTGTTCCAACACTTCTTCACGCAAAGAGTCCAGAGCGGTTTGAGTTTCAGCGGTTTGGCTATGCCCTGGTCTTGAGTTCAGAATAGTGAGAAATTTGGAACTAAGTTCTCCAAGATCCTTCTCAATGGCTTTACAAATCTTTTCACCAAGCTCATTAAGGATCTTGTTCAGCTCAGCAAGAGATGCCTTATCTCCCAAGGCTTTGAGCATTCCATCTTCCAAGAATTTTTGAAAGGCATTAAAACAAGCTTCAGCAGTGGATTTAACCATTGAAGCGGTTTCATCCAAGGAAGCGGTTGACGGAGATGGAGTTGATGTAGATCTCTCCCCCTTAATGGCATCAATCAATGAAGATTTAAGAGCAGCCATCTCAAGGGATTGAGAATCTACCTTGGCTTGAAGGGAGGTATTGGAGGCGGTCAGCTTGATGATGTGGCCTTGATTGATGAGGAGTTGTCCTTGAATAAGGTTAAGGGTTTGAAGGATTTGGGAGTAGTCTGTGGGAGGAGCGGTTGAGGGTGAAGCGGTTGTGAAGGTAGGAGGCGGTTGGAATTGGTTGGTTTCAGGTGTGGTTTGGGTTCGTGGAGGAATGTTTGGAGGAGGTGAGTTTTGTCTAATGGGTGAGTTGTGTGGAGTTGGTGATTTTGAAGGGGTGTTAGATTTGGAGCGGTTAGGTGTAGGGGAATGGGAGCGGTTTCTGTTAGGGGAATTGGTTGGGGTTGGATCATCCCTAACAGATTTGGATGTGGCATGTCCAGCAGAGGGTTGGACTGCCATTGTTGATAGGCAGATTGAGTAGGGGTTTGGTTGGAATGTTGTGAGTTTATGGAATGGGAATGTTGGGGTGAGTTATATTGGGATTGAGAAGATAGGGGTGATAGTGATTTTCTGGGGGAAGGTGAAGGGGAATTTTGAGGAGGTGATTGAGGAGGGGAATTTCTGGGAGGTGAAGGAGAGGGTGAGGGTTGGACAGGCTTGGTCTTTTTAGAGGTTCTCTTTTTGGCAGCCATCTTCCTTCTCTTAGGTTTCTCCCCCTGAATTGGAGCGGTTTTGATAGGAGAAGGAGTTATGGATTTGGATTTTGAAGGGGATCTGGCTGGGAATTGGGTAGGTGATTGGACAAGAGAGGTTTGAAGGGTTGGAGGCGGTCTCTCTTCTTGAAGCGGTTCTTGTTGAGTAGCGGTTGGGTCAACAGTCTTTCCTTTGGCTTGATACTTCTCAGCTTGTTCCTTGGCCAATCTATCAATTCTGTCTTGAAGAACCTTCATCTGTTCTTCCACAGTCAATCCAGCCATCTCATCTCTGGCTTTCTTGGCTCTAGCCACCAAGTTTGGAATACTTGGGTCTTCTTTCTCTTCTTCATCATCTTCATCCACCAAGTGCAAGGTTTCAGGTTCCTTAGAGGATTTCTTCCTTTTGCTTGTACCAGCTCCATCATCAGCAGTAGGCGGTTTGGATGCTGGAGCGGTCTTAGTTCTCTTGGGAAGCGGTTCTGTTCTGGCTTGGGGCTTCCTGGACCGCTTGGCTCCTTTAGTTTGAGGAGCGGTTGTAGGATCTCTGAGCTCATAAGGTTCCTTCAAGGGATAGGTGTCTGCATCATACAAAGATTTGTATAATGCATCTCCATTTGCATATACGAAGGTGTGGCAAGCAAGCGACCCTAGGCAATCATCCGAGCGACCCACCATAAGCTCTGGATTCTTGGTGACCATATCATCTAGATGCTCATAGTCCATCAAAAGAGCGGTTATGATCCTGCAGAATGGTCTCCACCTTTGATCTTCACCTTTGACCTTGGACTGATAGGTCTAAATGCTATCCTTAATTTCCATGTAGAGGATTTTAGGCCAATGCAGTTGAATCTCCATAAATATAGCAGAACTATACATCCATTGTTGGGATGTAAAGTTGTTGTGATTTCCTGTCTTCCCACAGATGGATCTCCACACTAGATGACCTATAAAGTTCATCAGCTCACCAAAATTCTTTCTGGGGATCTTCTTGTACTTCTTAGACAAGGTGTCTACTTTGGCGGTTTGGAAAGCAGCATTGTCTTGAATGACTTGATCAACCTCTAAGGGAGCTCCACCAACAGAAATCTGAAAAGCCTTCTGATGTCAATGTAGTCTATGGAGAGCTTCATGCCTTCAACAACAGCGGTCAGGCAGGCAACTCTTTGACCTTGATCTAGAACTCTTGATCTTTTCTTTGCAGTTGCAAAGAACTGGTCCACAAACGAAGGCACAATGAAATCCTGCTTCTTGGTGAAAAGCGGTAGGATGCCAGAAACTCTCAGCTTCCTCAGCAACTCCCTTCCAAGAGCATCAGTTTTGAGCTCTTCCTCATTTACTTCCCAACCTGGTAGGAAGGTAGTTGGATCCTACAAAATAAAATTTCAAGTGTTAGATCCATTTGTGTATTCATATTTCACATGTGGTTTGAGCACCAAGCGGTTGAGCAATGGTGCGGTTTTGAAAATTTCAAACCCCAAGTGAAACCATGAATACTTAAACAAATAATGAGGACTTGAGAATAAAATTACTTAAGTACGTGGCATTGTAATCCAAACTTATCCCACACTGCAAGCGGTGATTAGAGAGGAATTTCTTGGTTTCCAGCCTATATACGTAGTAAAATCTCAAAAGCAATGAAGGAAGGAATTTAACCAGCATGCGGTTTCAAAATATTTGAAAATGCGGTTTAGAACATGTGGTTTGAAACTGAAAACTTTGAGCGGTTGCATACAAGCGGTTTCAAACCAAAATGAAATCCAAAATTTCTGAAAAAGTGAAAAATTATTCTAAGTGTTGGAAAACATTTTTCAGAATCAAGGCATCCAAAACATATGAATATTCAAGAACAGTTCATGGGTTTTATGAAGAACACCAAGAACATTCAAGAACACCAAGAATAGAGATTTGCAAAACTTAACCAAAATGGACAAATAGCATGTCAAAATGATCACATTGGGAATGGGAACAATAATATATCATGAAAATATCAACCTTTACCCAGAATCATCCATAATCACTAAGAACAAGAAAGTGGGTTTTCGAAGTGTATAAACTGAAAATCATAAAATCAGTGTTCTAAACATGGATCGATCATGAAATAAACTTTAGAAACTAAATCAGTGCATCAATCCGAGCAAAACCCAACAACTATCATCAAAAATGAGTAACGAATAAGATCAAAATCACCAAAGTTATGAACTGAAGAATACGAACAGTTTATGAGTGTTCATCCGTGGTAGAGTTTGAAGAAATTAAGAGTTAGGGTTAGAGATGTTACCATTTCCAGAATAGGTTTCTTTTCCCTAGCAACAGTTGAGGCCCTTTGTCTTTTAGAAGTAGTAGCCATTGATTAACAGTTTGAAAAATGAAGCTTTTGTAAAGGTTTTAGAGAGAGAGAGAGTGGTTTGGTAGAAAGGTACGGTTGTAGAGAGTTGGCAGAAAAAGATTTAGATTTCACCAAACAAGGTATATATAGGGTGAAGGGGTGGAGGCAGTTGGTCAGAAAGAATGATTGAATTAAACCAACTGTTGCACCCTTTCACCTCCTGCACATCTCTCTATGACGGCTGACATGAAGGCTTTTAATGCTCATGTCCCCTTAGCATTAAATGCTCTTAATTTTGAAATAAACGAGGGAAAACATTTGCAAAAATACCCTTATGTCAAAAATAAGGACTAAAAAATAAATAAAGGAATTTGAACAGTTTTTTTTTTTTTTTAATAAAGATAAGCAATAAAATAGACAGAGTTTACTTCTTGTTGAAACGCGGTTTTGATCCAAGCGGTCAGGTTGCATGAGCGGTTTGGAGCTTGCGGTTGCATGCAGGCGGTTGGATAATCTTGCGGTTTTGGCACAGGCGGTTCAACAGAAGCGGTTTGATTCCAAAAGGAATTTCAACCTAGACTCAACAAACAAGTTAGCAAATAAAAAGTATGGAATTTATTTAAGTTCAAGCATACCCATTTCTCCTCTGAGAAAAGAAAATCTCTTGGAGTCAAGAGCCTTTGTGAGGATATCAACAATCTGGTTGTCTGTCCCCACGCACTCTAAATGGACATTCCTCTTCTCCACATGGTCTTTGAGGAAATGATACTTGATATCAATGTGCTTGGTCTTGGAATGCATGACAGGGTTGTTGGAGACTGAAACTGTTGAAGTGTTGTCACACATGATGGGGCAATTCCCTTCATGGATTCCATAGTCCACCAACCGCCGGCTTCATCCAAAGGATTTGACAAAGAACAACTACCAAGAAGAATGTACTCGGCCTCAAACGCTGACACCGAAACCGATGCTTGCTTCTTGCCGGCCCAAACAACTAGTCTATTCCCAAGGAAATGACAAGTACCACTAGTGCTTTTCTGTCAATAGTGCAAGCCGCATAATCCGCATCTCGAATAACCTACAAGATCGAAGTTCGAATCTTTGGAATACCAAAGTCCAAGGTTAGTAGTTCCGGATAAATAGCGGATTATACGCTGATCGCAATAAGATGTGCTTCTCTAGGATCTCGCTTGATAGCGTGCACATACACGAGTACACTAAACATGATATCGGGCCTACTAGCAGTTAAATAAAGTAATGAGCCGATCATACCTCGATATAAAGTTTGATCAACTTTCTTACCTTTGAGATCCTTATCTAGCTTATTGCCGGTGGCCATAGGAGTATCATATGCTTTAGCATTTTCTAATCCAAACTTCTTTATTAGCTCCTTGGTATATTTGGCTTGGCTGAGGAAAATACCTTCTTCGCATTGCTTGATTTGAAGCCCGAGGAAGAATGTTAATTCTCCCATCATGCTCATCTCAAACTTGCTTTTCATTAGCTTCTCGAAACGCTTATAAAGTAACTCATTAGTAGAACCAAAAATAATATCATCGACAAAAATTTGAACAAGTAAAGTATGCTCATTATATTTGGCAATAAAAAGAGTTGTATCAATTTTACCGCGTTTAAATCCTTTTTCTAGTAAAAATTTAGAAAGAGTCTCATACCATGCCCTTGGATCTTGCTTAAGTCCATACAAAGCTTTCTGGAGTTTGTAGACATGATTGGGAAATTTGGAGTCTTCAAATCCAGGCGGTTGGGCAACATACACGGTCTCTTGCAGTTCGCCGTTGAGGAATGCACTCTTTACGTCCATTTGATATAACTTGAAATGCTTGAAAGAGGCGTAGGCTAAGAAAATTCTGATAGCTTCCAATCTTGCAACTGGAGCAAAGGTTTCGTCATAATCAATTCCTTCTTCTTGCCTATATCCTTGTGCAACCAACCTTGCTTTATTCCTAGTGATGCTTCCATTCTCGTCCATCTTATTCCTAAATACCCACTTAGTTCCTATCACTCCTTGATCCTGAGGTCTAGGCACCAAAGTCCAGACCTTGCATCTTTCAAACTGGTTGAGTTCTTCTTGCATAGCAACTACCCAACTGGAATCTTGGAGTGCTTCATCAATCTTCTTGGGTTCAACTTGAGATAAAAGAGAAGTATGCTCGTCATAGTTCGATCTCCTTGTTTGAACACCGGAAAACAGATCACCAATCACATTTGTGAGGGGGTGACTGCTGACTTCACGAACCTCCGGGGGTAAGTCTGGTTGATCGAGGTTTGCTCAAGATCTTCAATTGGAACGTCGTTAGATCCTTCAAATAAGTCATGGAAGGTAAGTTGACGAAGAGGTTCTATAAGCTGGATAGGGGAATTCTCAACTTCTTCTTCCCTTGGAGTTGCATTTGGAGTAGGAACTTCAGGTGCGGTTTCAAAGGTGCGGTTTGAGGGAATTTCAGTTGAGGGTGCTGGATTTTGCGGTTGAGGTTCAGGTGCGGTTTGAGATGGTTCACCTGGTTCATTATGCTCAACAAAATCATCAGCAACATTTGGAGCCAAATGTGGCTCAAGAAGAGAATGCTCATCAAAAGTAACATGGACAGACTCAACTATTTTTAAACTAGTTTTATTGAAAACACGAAAAGCTTTTGAATGTTTAGCATACCCAACAAAAATACCTTCGTCGGCTTTAGCTCCGAATTTACCTCTATTTTCTCTTCCGTTGTAGAGGACAAAACATTTGCAGCCAAAGATCTTGAAGAATGCAATGTTGGGGGTTCTTCCTCGCCAAAGATCATAGGGAGTCTTGTTATAGGTTTTGTTGATGAGGGAGCGGTTCTGAGTGAAGCATGCGGTATTGATTGCTTCAGCCCAAAAATACTGAGGTAGCTTCGCTTCAGATATCATTGTCTTTCCAGCCTCAATCAACGTCCTATTCTTCCTTTCCACAACCCCATTTTGTTGTGGAACACCAGTGATTGAAAAATTGTGATCAATCCCATGGTCATCACAATACTGAGCAACACCGTTGTTCTTAAATTCCATTCCATTATCTGATCGAACACTAACGATGTCGTCTTCTTTTTGAGTTTGGAGCCGTCTAAAGAGTGCGGTGAGAATCTCATAACAATCATCTTTGGAAATCATCATCTCAACCCACGTATATCTTGAATAATCATCCACCACTACTAAAGTATATCTATTTCCTCCAATGCTGGCAGTGGTTACGGGTCCAAACAGATCTATGTGAAGCAGTTGTAAGCATCTTGAAGTTGATGGAGCGGTCTTGCTGGTGAAAGACGACGCGGACCGCTACTGCCGGCATGCACTGCATTTCTCTGGATGGTGGTCAACCACTTTGGGTAAACCACGAACGAGGTTTTCCCTACCAATCTTTGCAAGATACTTGAAGTTCAAGTGGCTCAACCTCTTGTGCCATAGCCAACTATTTTCGCTCACATTCTTAGCTACAAAACAGAGATTAGTAATACTACATGTAGAATTTAGATCAATGATGTAAATATTACTCTTACGAATCCCTGTGAGTAGGGTGACGCCGGAGATGCTATCTTTGATAAAGCAATTTGATGACGTGAAGTTGCAAAGCATTCTTTTTTCGCAAAATTGAGAAATTGAAAGGAGGTTGTGCTTGAGTCCTTCAACAAGAAAAACCTTCTCAATGGTTAGGTTTCCTCTCCTTATAATACCATATCCAATGGTCTTGCCTTTGTTGTTGTCACCAAAGGTTACAGACGGACCACTTGCTTCAACGACATCTTCAAGTAATGATCTATCTCCATATATGTCTTGAGCAGCCACCGTCAAGATACCATTCATTATCCTTGGAGTGACCAGCCATGAAGCGAGAGGACCCGAAATGTAAATATTAAGAACGAGGTCCCCCTTTATTCCTTGGGTCCTGAAGTTAGCAACCCTTTACGACCCACACCGCTTGACGAAGGAGGTTTACTCTTCCCGGCATTGGATGTGAACCGCAAAAGGCATTACGGCCTTGTGACCTAAACCATCACACACAGAACATTTATAATAGCTACAAGCTTCATGAGGTTTTACTAACTCCTTACTCTTCTTAGGAGTTGCATGCGGTTTGAGAAACGCGGTTTCACCCTTAACAAAAGAAACTGGCTTTGGTTTGACCACGTATTTTCTAGGAACGCTATTCCTGCTTTTGAAGGCAGGAGGAGCGGTCGAAGAAGAGGCACGGTCAGACCTGCGGTTGCCAGCATCTCTATTTCCACCAGAGGCGGTTTTAGGGATGCGGCCAACTCCATAAGCCATTTCTTCTGACGCTACACTCTCAGAATCCTTTGGCTTCATCTGAGAGTTCTTCCCATATTGCTTCCCTTTAGGGTAGACATAATTTATTTGTTGTCCTTTACCCTTGCCTTTAGCATGCTTCCCCTTAGGAATTTCTTTAGTTAGTTCCAAAATTTCCTCATCCTTTTCACTCGAGGATGCACACTTCTCCTCTTCCTCAGATCCAAAACCTAGACCTTCCTTAATTCCAGGAGGAACTTGGGTGTCCATGATTTTATCCTTGGTGGATTGAGACTTGAGCCATGAATCAATAATCTTTTGGAGATCGTTAATTTGGGTTACCAAGTCATCATTCCGGAGTTGAAGTGCAGCAACCTTAGTTTCAAGGATGCGGTTCTGATCAGCAAGAGGAGTCATACTTCTGATTTGGTCCTTAAGATTTGAAATTTCGGACTTCATCACAGTTTTCTCCGTCTTTGTGAATGTGTGCCCAAAATTTTTGTTTATTGGAATTCACGCGGGTTTGAAGACATCCGAGTTATTTGAAAAACGGAGTCGCCACGCCATTTTGATTACCTCAAAACTTTGAAAAAAAGGTTTTATGGGTTCGGAGGTTAAGTTACCCCTTGGGAAGAACGTTTGGCGTTCACCCAAGGTGCCTTGCCGGAACAAGTCTCCCTAGATTTCATTAATCGTGTTTGCTTGCGTGCTTTCTTTGTGTGCATGTGTTTGAAAATAAAAAGGGGGGGAAATGTCCCAAGTTATCTTCCGGACGTACAAACCATTTGTTGGTTGTCGCTCGGGATTCCTTGGAATTTATGTATTAGGGATTATGATCCCGTCCTCATCTTATGACTTATGATCAACGCATTTAAACCTCGGGACCCTCGGGACTTGCGTGATCGAGAGAATGACTCTCTTTTGGGTCAAAGATGAGGTTCTTTAGGAAGGAATGTCCTTAGCCCATCAATCCTACGCTTTAAGACGGTCGAGCTCGTATAGAGGCTTCATACTCATTCTTAAGCGATAATTGGAGATATAGGGTTCAAGGTTATCCTTTTCCTAAAGAAATCATGAACCTTTAATGGAAGGAACGATGCAAAGATGAGAACTTTTACACCGGTCCGTTCCAAGGTTAGGGGAAAAGGGAAATGCATGATAAAAAAAATGACTCTTTAATGAAAAGATGACATTTTTAGGTTGCAAATGATGCTTTTTGATTGAAAGAAATGATCTTTATGCAAATGATGCATAAAGATTTGATTTTTATGCAAAGGATGCATTGAAAAGGGATTTTGATGCAAAGGATGCATTTTTATTAAAAAGATTTGATCTTTATATGCAAATGATGCATAAAGATAACATTTTTATTGGAAAATGGGGTTTTAGGTGCAAAGGATGCACCTTTATGAAAAAGACTACATTTTTATGACAAATGAGGTCTTAATGCATGAAAAAGGGGAAGGGGATTATAAAGATATGATCTTTAATCTACCAAGTCCCAAGCAATATAAAGACAATGCAATGAGCAATTTATAATGCAATTAGGATGCAAAGGTAGGGCGTGCGAGGTTACCAATCGTTTTCTTCGATTCTTTGGACGGAGCTTGGAGGAGGTTGGTCTTGGACCTTCAAGGAGGAGGGAGATGGCTTCTTGAGCTTCTTCTTCACCTTCTTGAACCTTCAAAGGGATTCTTCACGTCTGGGAGTGGCCGGTTGTGTGTGTGATTTGTTGGTGTTGTTGTTGTTGTTGTTGAAATGGGTAGAGGAGGGCTCTATTTATAGGCACTGGATAAGGCTAATGAAGCCGTGCGGCCGCAGTGCTCTTTGCAAATGAGGCCGTGCGGCATTATCCACAATGACTCAGCATTCTAGAACCATGCAAGGTGGCATCATTCTAGAAGCCTCTCCCTAATTAAGAAAAACGTGTTTTCTTAATTAGGAAGGCTCCTTACAGCCATAATTTTAAATTTGGACTGTTCCAGACATTTCCGAACACTAGGAAGGTCCGGGAATTACCGGGAAATTTACCGAAATGTCGGGAAAATTAACCGGAAGGCATGAGCCGATTTGGGTACTTACGAAGCCCTCGGCAACGTCACTTGCAAGGCGAGTGGGGTTGTCGATAGAAAAGGATCCGATCTCGGCGAATGCCGAGACGGATTGGGAGACCAAGGTGGTCGAGTGGCCGAACCTTTTGGAAGGCTACCTACGTATCCGGAGGAATCAAGCCAGCCGTAGTTCGGAATTAGGGTCCGCCGGGGAGGAAGAAGAGAAACCGGTCTCTTCTTGGGGGAAATAGAAGAGAAAATGACCTAGGAAGTCAAGCAATTGATCCTACCGGGGATATGCTAGGAGTGACCAAGGTGGTCGGATATCCGAACCTCTTTGAGGGGCCGCTTTATCACCGAGGAGTGACAAAGAAACAGGGGTGACCAAAGTGATCGAATGGCTGGACCTTTTATAAAAGGCTACCTACGTATCCTGAGGAATCAAGCCTTGATCGTAGTTCAAGCATCACTAGATAGTTAGGAACGATGTCTAGGATCCTTGAGATTTTGACAATTCGGAGGCCACCGATTGACTGTCACCTGATTTGACAATTACTGGAGGATGTCACCTGATGAAGTTAGAACTTGGGACGCTATCTCTTTATGACGGAGATAGAGGTAATTTAAGTTGGGAAACTTGAGCGTACGTCACTATTCGCGGATAGTGGTATCACAAGTTGAAATGACTTGGGCATTCGTCACTATTCGCGGATAGTGGTTGCACAAATTGAAATGACTTGGGCATTCGTCACTATTCGCGGATAGTGGTAGCACAAGTTGAAATGACTTGGGCATTCGTCACTATTCGCGGATAGTGGTTGCACAAGTTGAAATGACTTGGAATGACTTGGGCGTACTTCACTATTCGCGGATAGAGGTAGCACAAGTTGAAATGACTTGGGCATTCGTCACTATTCGCGGATAGTGGTTGCACAAGTTGAAATGACTTGGAATGACTTGGGCGTACTTCACTATTCGCGGATAGAGGTAGCACAAGTTGAAATGACTTGGAATGACTTGGGCGTACTTCACTATTCGCTGATAGAGGTAGCACAAGTTGAAATGACTTGGAATGACTCGGGGCGTACTTCACTATTCATGATAGAGGTAGCACAAGTTGAAATGACTTGGAATGACTTGGGCGTACTTCACTATTCGCGGATAGAGGTAGCACAAGTTGAAATGACTTGAATGACTTGGGCGTACTTCACTATTCGCGGATAGCGGTAGCACAAGTTGAAATGACTTGGAATGACTTGGGCATACTTCACTATTCGCGGATAGAGGTAGCACAAGTTGAAATGACTTGGAATGACTTGGGCATACTTCACTATTCATGATAGAGGTAGCACAAGTTGAAATGACTTGAATGACTTGGGCGTACTTCACTATTCGCTGATAGAGGTAGCACAAGTTTAGAGTTCGACAATGGAGGTTGTCGCCTAGTGTTATCCCGTTATGACGGAACTAACAGAGGTGACTAGGAAAAAAGCTTGATTGCTTCACGTATGAGAGATATTTTCAAGAGGAGGTTATCTCGTTAAAAGATAACGAGAATTGCATGCCCAAGTGGAAGGTCCAGGGCAAAGTTGTAATTTATGCTCGTAGCGAATGAAGCCGCCCGGCATGAGATGGAGAAAAAGAAGCCGTACGGCTAGAGATCCGGTTTTTCCGCATTATTTAAAATCAGTAATTCGAACGGGACCGGGCACTTGTTGCCGCCCACTTCGCCCGAGAGAGAGAAAAGAGAGAGAGAATTTTCGAAATTCTTCAATCCCTTTTGCTTCCCTTTGATTTGAAATGGATCCGGAGGGCAATCCCATACCAAGGCAAGCGAGGAGAAACATCTCGGCGGCCGCGAGAAGAAGGAGGAAGGAGCTCGTGAGGACGGAGAGGAAGTATGACTTCCTTACGCCTCCATCGGAGCTTTATCCGGGAGAAGGGAGCATAAATCAACAAACCCGCGATCGGTTGGGGTAAGCAATCTTATTTGGCTCAAATTCGATTGCTTTTGCTTGATTTTTGAATGATTTAGGGCTTGACCCGAATTATAGGATTTTTCTAGGATTTTCCTAGGATTTTTTGAATGATTTTGAGATGCATGAACAACCTATGAGGCTAAAAATATGCATGCAATTTATTTGATGAAAATTATGAGAATGACTCACTTTTTTTCTCGCAAAATGAAGTAAGAATGAGAATTGTCTAAATATGAGACTGAGTCCTTGCCTTGTGCTAGAACTAGGTCAAAATTCCGATTTTCAATGAGAAAACATGATTTTGGAAGATGAAAATGATTCATGCATGTCATTTTTTGAAAGGATAATGCTTATGTGCAAAAATTGTGATTTTGTGCTTTAGGAAAGCAATGACGCGTTTCCAAAGTGATGAAAGACACGTTTTTGATGCAAAAATTATGCTAGAAAAACTTTTATGAATGCTTTTCTTTTGAAAATATGTGCACTTTTGAATGCATGCATACTTTTGAAATGATATGAAGGACTCGACGCTTCTTTTGTGCTTGTCTACAGTGAGAACAAGTCTAGAGGACCGTCGGAGATAGCGGCCAAGCTGGGCAGAGGATGCCGATTTTGAGAAGGATGGGGCAAATCCCAAGCAAATGCGAGGGCTACCGGCTTGGATGCGTTCGTAGAGGCTATCTACGGGGTGTCCACATCACCTCGAAGAGCAAGGGCTTGGTCCAGCCCTTTCGAGTTCTCGTGGGACAAGACACATAGCTTTCACCCGAGCCGGGAGAGCCGACAAAGGACTCCCGCCGATTTCACCGCTATTACGGGCTTACAGCTCACCGGGAGGCCCGTGACTTGGAGGGACCATATTACCGCCGAGGAGTTTCGTGCTTTGGTCGGGTTTGAGCCGATTCCGAAGGGGCCGGGGATGGAGACACGGAACGTCGAGGTGGCAGCTCAGATTAGCATGCGTAATTTTGTCGCTAATGATGTGATCGCCCAGCCACCGGCTAGAGCATTCATATGGTTGATGCTATCACCACCATTTTTGCTAATTTGGGACGATAGCTATGACTTGCCTCCTCGACTCTCCGGGAGGATGTTGATGGGATCGGGACGGTCTCTGGGGAGAGGCCGGATTGGCGGAGCTCTACTTCTCGTTGGACATGTACAAATGGAACAAGGCCGCTTCCATGGATCGCTTTTCTTTTGCCCTCGAGGTAGTCTCCCTTTCTTATCTCTTTTCTCTTTTATGTCTTGAGACTTTTATGAGAAAATGACCTTTTCGATGTTTTTGAACATGCAGGCCAGGTTTTGCGAGGTGATTGGGTTCTTCCCTTGGAACCAGCAGAGTGATGTCACCATCTTCCCCGCTATGGTTCGCCGGAGGGGAGATGCGAGAGATAAATTCACTGGGAAGACCCGGATTACCTTCGACTACAAAATGGTGAGGCCGGTCATCAATAGGGATGGGCACGACGGAGTGGACTTCTACCCCCGGGGTGTATCCGCAGATCTTGGCCGGGAGATGCTATAGAGGTGACGAGGCGCAGGAGGTGGCTCACTGGGCCGACATGTGATGTCATTTATCCGGGGACCGCTTTCGAGGCAAAGATGGTCATGTTCCCCACTAGATGCCATTACTCCTTCCGACCCTCCAAGACGGATGCCGCAGCCTGTGGACCGGCCGGCGGATGAGATTGCTAGGTACTGTGTGCGTGGCCGCGGAGGAGTACTTCGACATGGACACCCCTACGCCGTGTTTGTGGAGTGCCGCCCGAGGACGCCACGTAAGCTAGTGAAGCCGGCGGTCACTCAGTGGATATGGGGAGGATGAGCCTATCGACCCGCCGATCCCTCCCGCACATCTCGTCCTACGTGGTCCATGGAGTACCGAGGAGGATGAGGATCCCCGTCCCCGATGCTAGGGAGCCCCAAGACACCTTGCCGCCCGATAGCACCGTAAGTGTACTCTTAGTGGTCTTATTCCCTTTTTTTTAGCTTTCGCATTTTCTCGCTTTCGGCTTTTTGCAAATTTCGAGATTTTTCTCGAGATTTTCTTTTCTTTTTCTCGTGTTCCAAAGACGCACATACGATGTTGGTCGTGCGTAACAGGGCCGGAAAGACGTTTGCCGATCCTTGGTCAAGAAGCCGGGCTCGCGCTTACTAAAGCGCCAACAAGCGTGCAGGAGCTCGTGCGCAAAAGGAGGCATCGTCGGGGCGCAAAGATCCTCTTCCTCGGCCGAGTACTCATCCAAAGGCCATGCCTCGGGGGCGAGGTCCTAATGCCGGCATCTTGGAGCAACCGGGCGGAGTATGAGCACGATGACATCCATTTATCCGATGCGAGCGATCGTGAGGATGTGATGAGGGAGGCTAGCATTTATGAGCCGAGTAGTGATGAGGAGGACGAAGAATCCGAGGCCTAGGGGGCTCTAGAGCAGATTTGGGAACAAAAACAAACAATTTACAATTTTTATGCACAACTTGTTTATTTTTTGCTTTATTTGGGCGCCGATGGGGCGAAAACATTGTATTTACGTTTTATTTACTTTTCTAATTCATGCTTTTTAATTTGCATATTATCTCGAGCCTTGGGGCGACTTTTTTGCTTGGAATTGGGGCCGAAACTGGGCCAAAATGATTTATAATGGTGTATAAATGCTTGAATGACTTCGGATATGTTTTTGTATGTGTTTTGGTTGAAAAGTGGGGTGAAAACTCCCTTGGGCAGCAATCTTTGGTTGCCGCAGAATTTTTTCTCGCAGAGGGCTAATGTAGCCGTGCGGCATGGCCTCGAGGGCAAATGTAGCCGTGCGGCTACCGCCCGTCTCGAACCGGTTATTTTCTCGAATAAAAGCAAGGCTTGGCCATTTCATTTCATTTTCAACCCAAACTTGTCCCGACTGCTCCTGTGAGCCCATTTTGGACCTAAAGACACCACCTTTGATCACTTTGCGATGGAGAAGCCCGTTAGATCGCAAAGGGGGAAGCGAGACCATTTTCTCGTCCGGCCTTCAATCTTGGGCGAGACACAACTTCCAAAATCACAAGGGGCCGCTTGATTCTTCCTTCAAGATCAAGTCTTTATGGCATTTGAGGGATCTCCCGCCCGATTGGGATCTCGCTGAGAGCCGCAAAGAAAGTTTTGGGACGTCCGGAGACATGTTTATCGCTTTCTCTTACAACGAAATTGTCCCAACGCACGAAGACTTCGTGAGCCTTGATTGGGGGTCCCGAGACCGAGGCTATAGCTATTCCGCTGACGGAGACGTGCCGCTGGCGGTAAAGCTTGCATCTTTCTCGCAGATTCCTTTGGGAGAGGCCGAGGGGATGATGGTAGCCCTGGATAGGATTGACCTTCGATATCCCTGGCAGGTTTGGGTCTCCAGATATGGCTGCGACCACAGTGGCTATGGATGCTTTCATTCTCTCGCGTATTCTCTATTTTGTTCACCGCCGAGTCCGCGGGATTCACATAGTGGTCTCTTGGACATGGTCGAGACCTGTGGCCGGGAAGGATATTGTCCCGCCGGTTTTGGGAGAGACATTTCATGGGATTGATAGGATGGCTCGGGAGACCGTTTCATGAGGTCCGGAGTCCGGCTATGCCGACTTTGTGGTTGCAGGAGAGGCTCTGGCTTTGCCCGGGCTTTGCCGACTCTGCCCTCGGGTGATTTCTGAGAGGTGCACCGAGGCAACAGGAACAGTGGTAGCCGGAGCCGATGATGGCTAGGCTATCCACTTCTGGACATCCGTTGGTGGATACCACATTGGAGGTTGCGCACTGTGAGGATATTTCAGTGGGTCTTATGCCGCGAGGGTTCCGTGATTCTCGCCGGTCGTCCTTCTACATACCCCGCTTGGTATCCAGCAGCTTTGGGGCTTTACAGAGCCATTGAGTGATTGGGAGGACATCCGGACCATGGAGGTGGTGTCGTTGGACATGAGAGATCCACCAGCCTTCTCTTTCTTCTCGAGGGCTCGACATATACCGCTTTCCCACCTGTGGCTATCTTCAGAGCAGTGAAGAGCACCATCTTGACCACCGTCTACTTGGACCGGTACGAGAGGGAGACGGGAGCGACTGTGCTATCTTGGAGGATAGGCATCGAGCTTTATTGGGACCTCGACCGTGACTCGAGTAGGACTCGAGGGAGACCGAGGCTAAGGCGAGTTGCCATAACCAATCGTGTGACTTGGTCGTAGATATGGAGGCTCGGTACAAGAGATTGTCCGAGGTCGCTCCTTCTGACCGAGGCTCGAGGGAGGAGGTGCGGACTCGTGCTCGTATAGAGAGAGCGCTCATTGACACGGGGTTGGTAGAGGCTCCAAAGTGAGGATACCAGAGGTCGGGATGAGGGATACCGACATTATAGATAAAAAGAGGAAGAAGACTCGAAGGGGTCGAGGAAAAGGGAAGAAGATCGAAGAAGACTCAATGACGACCGACAAGTCTTTTCTCAAGATCCTCTTATTGCCATTTGCAAACACATTAGTTTATTTAGGCATTTTGTTGTATTTTATATCTTTTTTAAAGGTGTTAGCAGAGTTAAGAGGTAGACCGTGCTTGAACTCATCAAGAAGCTTTTAACTTGTAATGAACAAGAGATATTATTTTTTAAAAATTAATCAAGACACATTTCAGGGAAACTCAAATGTCTTATTTGTTTGGGACCCGTTTATGAAAACCGAAATGCCCTTTATTTTTATTTATTGTTTAGGACGCACTTCATGGAAGCTTGATTGCCCTTTTTTATTGTTTAGACCGAACCATATATGGCCGCCACGTTCCCTTTTACAAGAAAGGCTAAGGGGCTCAGTCTTCGTAGTTCATTCCGGTGAACTAATTTTTTTATGTGCACTGTCTTTGCCTAGACCGCCCTTTTTGGGGTTTTCACTTAGCCGGGCATTACTCTTTTTGCACTAGAATTTTTTTATCTTTCTTTTTTTTTTTTTTTATATTTTTTTTTTCATGTGCAACCCCGTCTTTTGCCTAGACCGCCCTTTTTGGGGTTTTCACTTAGCCGGGCATTACTCTTTTTGCACTTTTTCTTCTTTCTTTTTTTCTTTTTTTTTTTTATCGTACATAGTATCTTCTGAGTTTATCACCGTTGACCGGGTGGACAAAGGGATTGCCATCCAAGTCTCGCAAGCTTCATTGCTCCTCCCGACGCATTTTCTCGCACCACATAAGGGCCGATCCAGACGGGTTCCCATTTTCCTGTGGGGTTGTCTCGGTAGGGGGCTTTACTTTCAAGACCAAGTCGCCCTCTTTGATGTCTCCGGCCTTGACCTTTTATCAAATGCTCGCCATTCGCCCGGTAGGCTCTGGGTGTGTTCCATGGCTTTTAGCCTTCTCTCGTCAAGGTGGCTAACTCATCATGCCGGCCGCGCAACCATTCCACTTCATTGACACTATTTTCCAGAGGACCCTTAATGACGGGATTTCCAACTCCACCGGTAACACCGCTTCCATCCCGTAAGTTAGGCAAAAGGAGTTTCTCCTGTGGCCGTTTCCGACAGACGTTCAGAGCCCCAGAGTGCTAGGTGCAGCTTTTCGGGCCAATCACGACCACGGTGGCCATCTTCCTGATGATCCGCCGAGTGTCTTATTAGCAGCCTTCCACGGCTCCATTGGTCTCGAGGTCTCGTACGGGGACGACTTGTGGCGAGTAACTCAATTCTCGACAACAGCCTATCGCAGCCTTCCTTCAAGTGTGACCCATTATCTAAATGATCTCGCTGGGCACCCCATATCTCGCACATTATGTTTTCTTTGATGAATCGGGCCACTTTTCTCGGAAGTGAGGACCTTGTAGGACTTGGCCTCTACCCATTTGGTGAAGTAGTCGATGGCTACCAACACGAACTCGTGCCCATTGCTTCCTCGCCGGATATTTTCCCTATCACGCCGATGCCCCAAGTTGCAAACGGCCAAGGAGTCGCCATGCAATACATGTGTCATGAGGTGGGAGATGGTTGAGGTTAGCAAACCGCCGGCATTTGTCGCAGTTCGACGTGCCGAACGCACTGCTTTCCACGGAGATCCAAGAGAGTAACCCATTCCGAGGATCACTTGCATCGTGGCTCGGCATTCATGTGAGGACCGGAGGGACCATTGTGGACTTTGGCCATCAACTCTCCGGCTCTTTCGAGTGACACATAAGAGGAGTGGTCCTTGATACCGCTTCGTATAGGTTGCCTCCTAGAATGACATAATGAGAAGCCAACCTTTTCGTGGCTTGCAAGCTTTTGGCTCGACTCCTTCTTTGGTCTACCTTCTTCGTCTCGAAAGCCGACTCTCCGTCTTGAGGAATTGGTAACTGATTGTACCAAGGTTCCTTTATAGGCTCGAGTCCTGTGTCCACTTCACAACAAAAGCCGGGGCTTCTCTTCTACCCACTCAAGGGCTTTATGGCTTTTCCTCGGGGATCTCTACCAATGAGGCTAGAGTAGCTAGGGCATCTCGCGAACTGTTCTTTTCCTCGGCAAGTAGTGGAAAGTCACTTCTCCGAACCGTCCAAATAACTCCTCCATATAGGCATGATACCGTTGCAGATTAGTGGTCTACGCCTTCCACTTGTTGGAGACTTGGTTGATGATCGTGGCCGAGTCTCCGTAAACTTCGAGCTCCTTGACATTTCTTTCTAAGGCGGCCTCCAAACCAAAGAATGCAGTGCTTCATACTCGGCGGCATTGTTCGTGGCAGAAAGTTCAACTTGAGGGCTATGGGGTATGCTCATCTTGATCGACCAATAGCATTCCCACACCATTTCCTCTTTTGTTAGCGGCTCCGTCAAAGAACAACCGCCATCTATTTTCGTGCTCAACCGCAAAGATCCCTTCATCTGGAAATTGGGGTTCAGCCCTCTCGTCTTCATTATCGGGGAAATTCGCCAGTGATCTCGACAATGCTTGACCCTCGATGGCCTTTCCGGTCACATAGTTGATGTCGTATTTCGCCAAGAAGAAGGACCACTTCGCTAGACGCATCGAGAGGGAAGGCTTGTCAAAGATGTACTTGATGGGGTCCATTTTTGAGACCAAGTTTACAGGGTGGGCTTCGCATATAATGCTTCAACTTGCCGACTACCTGCACTGCCTCCCGCACGTGTCTTTTCACACGCCGAATAATTGAGCTCACTCCCTCAGTAGCTTCCTACCGACAAAGTAAATGGCATTCTCTACCCGAGAGTCTTTCTTCTCTGAGCAAGCATAGCCCCAACCGCCGTGTTCTGAAGCTTAGATAGAGCGTAAGAGGCTTCGTCTATGTGGGGGCATAGTACGGGGATGTACTAAGTATGCCTTGATCCGGTCAAAGGCATCTTGGCATTCTTCGGTCCATTCCGTGTCCACATTCTTCTTCATGAGTTTGAAGACGGGCTCGCACATAGTGGTCAACCGATTGACGAAACGGCCGATGTACCGCAATTTACCCATGAAGCTCTTGACTTCGTCCTGGGTTTGAGGTGGCCTCATATCCATGATGGCTTGATCTTTCTGGGGTCAACTTCTATACCTCGCTCCGTGACCATATACCCGAGCACTTTTCCCTTTGTCACTCCGAAGGTGCATTTCAAGTGTGGTTTAGTCTCATGGAATGCCGTCTCACCTCTCAAAGAATTTTCGTAGGTCAACAAAGTGCCGCCCACCTTCTCCTTTGGAGTGGATTATCATGTCGTCTACGTAGACCTCAATCTCCTTGTGGATCATGTCATGAAAAAGCGCGGTCGCCGCCCTCTCGGTAAGTAGCCCCGGCATTCTTGAGCCCGAATGGCATTACCGTATAACAAGAGGTTCCCACGGTGTGGTAAAGGCCAGTCTTTTCTTGGTCTTCCTCGGCCATCTTGATCCGGTTGTAGCTCGCAAAACCATCAACGAAGGATTTGACTTCGTAGCTGGCAAGGAGTCTACCAGATGTCTATGTTTGCGTAGGGTAGTCGTCTTTGGGCCGGCCTTGTTCGCATCTCGGAAATCCACACAAAGAACGCACCTTCCCATTGGCCTTGGTTACTAAGCTACGATGTTGGACAACCATGTCGGGTATTCAATGACTCGATGAATCCTACCCGCAGTAGCTTCTCAATTTCTTCTTTGACCTCGTAGAGACCATTCCGGCTTGATCTTTCTCGCTCGCTTTATCCGGTTTAGCATCTCGGTGCTAGAGGGATTCTCGTGCTCTACTATCGAACCGTCTAGCCCCTGCATATCTTTGTATGACCATGCAAACACGTCGACGTATTCTCCGAGCAAACTCAATCAATCCGTCCCTTTCAACCCCGGAAGAAGCTTCCAATCTCGTGTCTCTTTAGGTTCCTCAATAGTACCCAAATTCACACTTATCAAAATCTCCTCGGCACTGGGCCCGGTTTTCCTCTTTTCTCGAAACCTCGCTTAAAGATTTCTTTAATGTATTGTTCGTTTAGTGTGTTTGCATCTTGTTCAAATGATTCATTATTAACTGTTGTTAAGTTTTGAGTTAATTTATCATTTGTTAAGTTGGCAATAAGAGGATAATCGAAAGATCTGTCATTTCATTCAAGATAAGGGGAAAGATGACATCGATTACATTTTTCATAATCCTCGTGCGTGAGGCCTTCTGATGACTCGAGGACTCGGAATTCGAAGATTCCCGACTCAACCGAATAGACAACACCGACTCGGACCCTACACTACTTATTGACTCGAGGGGGACTTGACAAGGGTTAGACCGGATCTCACTGCTCTTGCCGTTGCCCCGGGAGTAGTGCCTTGCTGCCGTTCTTCGTAAAGTTGGAGACTTCGAACCGATCAAAAGCTTGCCGAAAATCATTAATGTGCCTGCATCGTGGAAAGATGGTGAGGGGAACTAAAGTAACTTGTTGCAATCTTTCAGCCTAGCTCTTCCGTAGCGATCGGACTCATTGACCGAAGGGTCCGGCTCATCTTATCAATGCACCGCCGATAACTCATTTCCTCTTTACCGATCTTGGACATCACGACCTTGCCGGTAGCCAATAGAAGGGTTGGCCTCGGATAATGCCGATGAAGTCTTCTTCAGAGGGGATCTTGATTCTTCCTCGACCGGCTACGTATTCAATAGGCTTTCGTGTTCTCGCGCAGACCGCTAGCTTCTCATTGAACTTCACGATGGCCACAAATTCAGCACTTTCTCGCTTCAAAAGGATCACCGTACACGGGGGTATCAGCCGGATCGTGCTTGGGGTGACGGTTCCTTGGCATAACCGACATAGTAGTCGAACTTGCCCGAGGGCTCTCCCAAAGTTCCTACGCTCTTGTCCCCAGCCTTCGTATCTTTCTTTAAGCTTCGCCGTGTGGATTTTCTCTTCTTCTTCTTCCTCAAGGAGCGTCCTCATTGATCCATTCTTGATACTCATACTCTAGGCAGCCTTCGCAATCACATACATCATACCGTATGTGAGGCTTGGGTTGAATCGGGATAACCCCTCCAACCGCTTGGTCATTACCGTTGTGGATTACCATGTTAGCCATTTTGACACCGAAAAGCCGACAAAACCGAGGATTCTCGAGGAGGATTCTCGCGCTAACAAGTCGCCGACCCTGTTCTCACCCACTTCTTTCTCCGCGGGAAAGTGGATAGGAAAGGTTTAGACTCTGGGTAGGTGTTTAGTCAAGGCCTGTGTAGTATGCAAATTAGAATCTTCAAGTTTACTTAAAACAGTTGTCTTTTATTAATATCTATTTGGTTGGAAAAGGGGTTCTCGCCCTTCTTTTTTCACAACTACTCTAGATCCCGGATCGCTGGGTTCCGTCACTACGTCTATAAGCCCCTCGTATTCCACCCGTATTTCGACCTCCCAGTGGTGGATGCCCTGGCGAGGGTCCTATAGGGCACGCGGATCCCACCGACCGAGAGTAAAGAACGCTCCTATCGGGTCTAGCGGGTCATAGGACCTTTCAACGCACGAGCGATGCGGATTATAGTCAAGGCAATACTGGGAAAGTCTCGTCTCTCGCCTCGACGGATCTTTGACAGAGTTTCGCTTGAGCGAATGACGGTTTTTTTTTTTTTTTTTTTTTTTTGACTTTCTAATGTCCGAGAATATAATAGGCATGGGTCGGGCGGCAAAAGCCGGATGACACAAAGGTCACATTGAACTTCGTTGCATACGCAAAGGCGCGAGCCTGGACTCGAAGTCAATGCCTGGCCAAGATCTTGCCAATTTTTCCTTGTCGGAATTTTGGCGTAGCTTCGCTTGAGCGAAAGATCTTTTGATTTTTTTTTGGCAAAGACTTGGTCTTGACTTTTACGCATTCCGTGCGGGTCAAGGTCAATAGTCAATGCCTGAGTCAAGATCCCACCGATTTTTCCTTGTCGGAATTTTGGCTGAGATTTCGCTTGAGCGAGAATCTTGGCTTCCGTTATGAGCTAAGGCTCGACCTTTACGTGGGTATGCAATCGGGCTATATGACACCTGACTAGACCAAAAACCAACCAAAAGTCACGGATTTTTGAAACGTGTGACACCTGACCGTGCATTGGTCGACACCGGCCGCCATGGGAGGTTGGGATGATTCCGTGCGCGCCCGGAGCATCGTAAGGTCAGTCCGTGATCGCACTGAACCACCCTCGGTTTCGAGGGACGTGCGTGCAAAAGTGTACAGATATATCAAAGTGCGCGTAGTGTGCGGTCTCCTAAAATTGTTCCTTTTGAGTTAAAACAGAGATTTTCATAAATGTGTTTTAAAGGAATGATTTTCTGGACGGGGAAAATGCAACACATAAGCACGTAAATTTTTCTGGGAAGCCCTGCCGCCGTGGAGCCGAATAGCCCCAAGCCGCTAGGATCGCCAGATTAACCATGATTTTTCCCGGTGGAATTGCCACCGAGGTCGTATGGTCGAATCCTATGAGGATTAGCCGTACGACCGCATGGATCAATTTTCCAGGTTCCACTCCTTTTGCTATTTTTCTGTTGTTTCCCGTTCAAAGTATGCACGTATTCCAAGATGCAAATGATGCAATGCATGGTAAAAGAAAGCAAACATGATTAATGAAATCGGCGATGGGAGTCTAACCCACTCAAAGGGAAAAGCTTTCTTTTACTTTTTTCAAAAATTTTCGAAAAGGGATACCGGTACGTGGATTGTTAAACCACCTGGCCATCCCAACTCCCACGTCGTGGAGTGTACAGAAGGTTAAGTGGTTTCCACCTATATACCAAGTATCGATTTTTGTTTTGAAAATAAAGCTTTTCTCCTTTGGGATGATCCCCAATGAGTCGCCAAACCGTGGAATGTGTGCCCAAAATTTTTGTTTATTGGAATTCACGCGGTTTGAAGACATCCGAGTTATTTGAAAACGGAGTCGCCACGCCATTTTGATTACCTCAAAACTTTGAAAAAGGTTTTATGGGTTCGGAGGTTAAGTTACCCTCGGGAAGAACGTTTGGCGTTCACCCAAGGTGCCTTGCCGAACAAGTCTCCCTAGATTTCATTAATCGTGTTTGCTTGCGTGCTTTCTTTGTGTGCATGTGTTTGAAAATAAAAAGGGGGAAATGTCCCAAGTTATCTTCCTGACGTACAAACCATTTGTTGGTTGTCGCCGATTCCTTGAATTTATGTATTAGGGATTATGATCCCGTCCTCATCTTATGACTTATGATCAACGCATTTAAACCTCGGGACCCTCGGGACTTGCGTGATCGAGAGAATGACTCTCTTTGGGTCAAAGATGAGGTTCTTTAGGAAGGAATGTCCTTAGCCCATCAATCCTACGCTTTAAGACGGCCGAGCTCGTATAGAGGCTTCATACTCATTCTTAAGCGATAATTGGAGATATAGGGTTCAAGGTTATCCTTTTCCTAAAGAAATCATGAACCTTTAATGGAAGGAACGATGCAAAGATGAGAACTTTTACACCGGTCCGTTCCAAGGTTAGGGGGAAAAGGGAAATGCATGATAAAAAAATGACTCTTTAATGAAAAGATGACATTTTTAGGTTGCAAATGATGCTTTTTGATTGAAAGAAATGATCTTTATGCAAATGATGCATAAAGATTTGATTTTTATGCAAAGGATGCATTGAAAAGGGATTTTGATGCAAAGGATGCATTTTTATTAAAAAAGATTTGATCTTTATATGCAAATGATGCATAAAGATAACATTTTTATTGGAAAATGGGGGTTTTAGGTGCAAAGGATGCACCTTTATGAAAAAGACTACATTTTTATGACAAATGAGGTCTTAATGCATGAAAAAGGGGAAGGGGATTATAAAGATATGATCTTTAATCTACCAAGTCCCAAGCAATATAAAGACAATGCAATGAGCAATTTATAATGCAATTAGGATGCAAAGGTAGGGCGTGCGAGGTTACCAATCGTTTTCTTCGATTCTTTGGACTGAGCTTGGAGGAGGTTGGTCTTGGACCTTCAAGGAGGAGGGAGATGGCTTCTTGAGCTTCTTCTTCACCTTCTTGAACCTTCAAAGGGATTCTTCACGCCTGGGAGTGGCCGGTTGTGTGTGTGTGACCGTTGGTGTTGTTGTTGTTGTTGTTGAAATGGGTAGAGGAGGGCTCTATTTATAGGCGCCTGGATAAGGCTAATGAAGCCGTGCGGCCGCAGTGCTCTTTCGCAAATGAGGCCGTGCGGCATTATCCACAATGACTCAAAGATTCTAGAACCACGCAAGGTGGCATCATTCTAGAAGCCTCTCCCTAATTAAGAAAAACGTGTTTTCTTAATTAGGAAGGCTCCTTACAGCCATAATTTTAAATTTGACTGCTCCAGACATTTCCTAACACTAGGAAGGTCCGGGGAATTACCGGGAAATTTACCGAAATGTCGGGAAAATTAACCGGAAGGCATGAGCCAGATTTGGGTACTTACAGTCTTGTACAGATTAAGTTCATCATGAGCTAAGCTTAAGGCTTTCTTAAGATTAGAGAATTGATGGATCACCTTTTCAGCTTCCTTGAACATCCTTTCATGTTCCATGGGAGAAACCTCTTCCACCACCTTTTTTAAAATTTTCTTCTTTGGAATTGTTTTTGAAGGTGGAGCATTTGTAGGAGGAAAAATGGGACGTGAATACGAGCAATTTCCTATCTTAATGCTAGGAGTAAGTTTGATATTTTCATCCAACGTAAAATTTGGAAGTTTTATAGAAACCTCTTTTTCTTCCATATCTTGCGACTCGATTGACTCAGAATCTGACTCATCGGAAGCGTCTGCAATTAAGCAGAGATTAACCTCTTCGGTTTCATCATCACTTCCATCATCGAACTGCTTTCAATCCAAGTAGCCAATTCCTTGGAATTCTCTTCCTCCTCAAGAACCATTCCCTTGCGACGAGAAAATTTCGCAGGAGAGGTTTTCTTTTTCATGTACTCATATTTAGGCCGTGGACACTCGCATGCGAAGTGACCGTGTTTTCTACAATTGTAGCAAACTAGATCACTCTTTTTCTTTGTATCTCCAGCCTTACAAAACGTTGTAGGAGGTTTGCCTTTTGAAAATGATTTTGTGAAAGGTTTTGAGGATTTTCTAAATTTTTGGAATCTTTTCACAAACATGGCAAAATCATCATCATCCATCTCGATGAGTGATGAGGTTGATATGGAAGGATCTGCAGTTTGATTGGATGTAGATGGTTTCTCCTCATGTTCCACGACGGACATGGATAGCGATTTGGTTTTCCCTTCAATCTCTTCAATATGATTTAATTTTAATTCATAGACTCTAAGATTGGCGTACAAGTTACTTAACGACCAAGTACCCAAAACTTTGGAGTCTTCTAAAGAGGTAGCCTTATTTACCCATTTAGAACCTAAAGCAGATAGAAAAGTCATATTGATTTCCTTATCGGTTAAAGTTTTGCCAAGAGATCTACAAGCATTAACTACCTCAACATATCGGTCGTAGGTTTGACGCAAGGTTTCGTTGGATTTTCTGTTGAAGTTGTTGTATGATCTTTCAACAGCATATAATTTGCTTTCCTTGCATTCGTCATCACCTTCGAGGTAGCTCTCAATGGCATCCCTGTAAGTACCCAAATTCGGATCATCCAAATCCGTCAGAAAGTTAATCGAAATCCGTTAACTGGCCCGCTCCAAGTTAACCGGAACTCGTTAAACTCCCCGTTGCTGTGCCAACGAGACGTCCCGGGACTGTCCCGTGCATCCCGACGTCGAACCGTACTTAACACGTGTCATCACACGTAAAAGCACGGCTTTCCCTGAAAAACGCATTTTCCGGCACTTTCCGGGGCGTTGACATTTCCTGATCGTTATTTTAAAAACGGATAAAACCGGATCGTGGGACAAAATCCCACATGGCCGGTGACTCAGAGGGCACGTGGCGCCATGCCACCTCCTCTAGTCACCCTTCAATCAAATTCAAAGGGAAAAGACCAAAATACCCTCGATTTGCAAGCCTAGTCCGCCTGGACTCCCCTGTGCACTTTTCCCGAAATTGCGCAAGTCCCCGCATTTCCAAAATACCCAAAAACCCCCTGTATTCAGTCCAAGTCCGTCCGGACTCCTACTGCAATTTTCACTCTATAAATAGAAGTTGCTGTCAAAGGCAAAGGAACAGAAAATTTACTCCCAAAATCACTCTACCCCACGGCCTAAGCTGTTTTTACCCCTTCCGAGCTCCCGTTTTGTCTCGATTCGCGTGAAACCTTCGTATTTCGATCAAATACGCCCCTTACAACATCGAAACAACCTTTCGAATCACTTTCCGTGTCCCGTACACACCTCCCGAGCCAAAGGAGTCGACCCTAGCCATAGGTATAACTCCCTCTCTCTAAATCTCTCGTTCCGTCTCGGTTTACGCGCCAGTCGCTATAACCGTTTCGAACGTCGTTATCGAAATGTAGACGCCTTCATCTAACGGGGTCCGATACGTTTTAGCCCCTCGATCCTCTTCTCTTTCCGTAAGAGAAGTAATCACGGGTTAAAACGGCGTTCCGACCCCGTTCCGTTTACTTTTATTGTCATTTATCAATTCCGGATCGATCGATCCGTTGATCGTCATTTAATTTCCGTCATTTACAAATCCGGGCCGTTTGGCCTCGTTGATCGTCATTTACAATTCCGAGCCGTTTGGCCTCGTTGATCGTCATTTACAATTCCGAGCCGTTTGGCCTCGTTGATCGTCATTTACGAATCCGGATCGTTTGATTCCGTTGATACCGCACTTTAAATACTGTCATTTACAAAGTCCGACCCGTTTGGATCGTGATAGTATTTACTTTTCAAAGTCCGAGTCGCAACCCGATTCGTTGATCGCATATCATTTAAAACGCATTTTTCCCGTAAAAATCGTTAACAATGTAATGCCCGGTTCAAAACCGGAGTTCGTCCGTCGAACTCTCTTTCAAAACGCGCGAAATGACGTTCGTCCTCCGAACGCTCATCTTCAAACTCAAAGCCGCCATTTGACACTTAAAATCATTTAATACGCATTTTCCCCGTAAAAATCGTTAACAATGACTCGCACGGTTCAAAATCGACGTTTGCCACGCAAACGCTCATTTCAAACTCAAAACCGACGTTTGCCACGCAAACGCTCTTTTCAAACTCAAAATCGACGTTTGCCACGCAAACGCTCATTTTCGTCTCAAAACCGACGTTTGCCACGCAAACGCTCATTTCAAACTCAAAACCGACGTTTGTCATTCAAACGCTCGTCTTTTTAAAAGTCACCTAATCAACGTTTGACATTCAAACCAAGATTAAGCTTGTCATTCAAGCCCCCATTTCAAAAGACCACACACACACACACACGATTTCGAGAAAGGTAGAAAGACTCGTCATGCGAGGCTTTTCGGGCGATCTCGTAATACTCTACCCGAAACGTAACTTGACCTCCGAACCTAACAATCTCTGGTACTAAAAAGCTTTTTACTCGTTTTTGCTGCCAATAAAAATGATCCCCTTTTTCAAAGCCTTTTCCTAAGTTTTTGCTACCAATAAAAACGACACCTTTTCACAATAGCCGTTTCTCAACGTTTGGGCTCAAAATACAAAAACCGCGTGGCGACTCCTCATTTTGTTCCTTCCCATGAAGCGAGGTCTCAGACACCAACCCCTCCGCGAAAGACAACCGCGTTCCGCGCGCCCCACGCGAAATCCCGGGTAATTTCAGTTGGCGACTCCGCTGGGGAAAAGATACTTTTTTCAAAACTACCGTTGTTTTCTAAAAAGCCTTTCGTGGGTCAAACTTTCGTTTACCCTTCCTCGTTTTCGTGTGTGTGAGTTCCTTTAAACCTCGAACGGTTTTTGTTTCAAAGGCATTACATTGTCAACTTTTCAAAATCATACCATGTTTGTGCATCCCCATTCATGTTTGATTTTCATGCTGTCTTTTAAACTGTGCATCATAAACTCTTTAAGACACATTCTGAAAAAATCTCTGTTTTACTCAGAAAAAGAATTTTAGTGACCGCACACTACGCGCACTTGCCGCCTAACACCGCACTTCACGTGCACTTGCCGCCTCGGACACCGCACACTACAACCCCTAACCCGGATGGCCTTATCGGTTGCACTCCGATTGGTCCGCTGCACACCTTTCGGGGCGCACGGGGTCGTCCCAAACATCCCATCCTAGCCCGTGTAAGCCATGCACTCTTTGTGTCACACTTTGTCCAAGACCCCGGTTGGTTTTTTGGCTTAGCTCGTGTCATAAATCCTAAGTGTATGTTTTTCACGTCGGGCCCCGCCCCGAGTCAAGCTCGAGAGTTTGAGACCGACGGCCGTTCCCGACCCGAAGTCTTGAGCTTTTCACCTTGACTTTGACGCGGAGCTCGCCGAAAAATATACCCGAAGGTTCAATGTGACGCCGTGTCACCAAACCTCGCCGTATGTATCGTGCCGCCCACAACTTGGCCAACGCTAAAAAGCTAAGGTCTCTCGCACAAGCGAGTCGAGAGGTCACGCCTGGGCCAAATTTTGGCACGATCCCCGCCTTAACTTAAGGACGTTGACCTCGACCGTGGCCCGTACGTCACACACGTTGAAAGTTTGCGTGATCGCCTAGCCTTAAGTTCACTTTTTCCTTTGTCGGTGGAACTCGCTTGCCTTATCGACCTCGCTCGGGATAGTCCGTCCCGAGAAAGATGATCTACAATGGAAACGAGGGGCTTATAAGCGTAGTGACGAGATCCACCGATTAGAGCTCTAGGATTAGTTGCGAAAAAGAAGACTTGCTCTTTTCCAACCGATTAGGACTCGAGAAAACGCGCTTTAAGTAAACTTTAATCGGTAATCGCACATTGCACAAGCCTCGAAAACCTTGAGCCAAATACCCTTTTCCGAAGCTTCCAAACCCTTCCTTTCGTTCCCCGCAAATGAGCGTAAAGTGGTTCGTATTTCCGGCCGCCGCCTTGCCAGATCACAAGAACGGCAAATGCGGCGTAGCTTCTTCGGTTCCCTCGCCTCGCCTAGAATTTCCGACATGTCTAGCTCACCGAGAAATCGTGACGGGAAGGACCCCCGCCACCCAGAATCTGACATACGACATCGGGAAGAAGCCATCCGGGCTTGTGAGGTTCACAAGAGGCGTAAAGAAGATCGCAGAATTTTGTGGTACAACTTCGAATGAGCGAGGTATAGCAGCCTATCCCCTGGGCCGGGGACGCGCAGACTTTTGTCCCGGTCGAGGATGACGATTCCCCGAAACCAGCTTCACCAAACCTTCAATCAGTTCCTCCCCCGCCAACATACGGATGCCTTCCAACCAAGGAAACAAATGACCTAGGCTCCATGTTGCCACCTCTCGTGGCAACCCCGTCATTTTTGGTCACCAAAGTGCTATTCCTATCACTCAATACCACCACAGACCGCCGACCATCTCAGATGCCAATATCCTCAATACCCTCCCGGTTCGTCCTGCCTATACATCGAATCTCTAAACACCGGGGACAAACCCCGATACGCTTCGTAAAAGGCTCCCGTATATTCTCATATACCAAGCCTTCCACCTCCAATCACTACCGCTCACGTGGTAGCACCCGACGCCGAGCCTCACACCACCACTGACCCAACCTTAGCCTCGGATGGTCGAGCAAATGAAAGACCCGAAAGCCACCATGAGCAAGGCATTTCAAAGCAGAAACGCTCAAATCCACGTATCCGGAATGGTCACGCCTCTCCCCGCCAAGTTCGAATGCCGAGATGGACCGATTCGATGGAACCGAATGTCTCAAACGCACGTCGACACCTACGTTCATGATGAGCAAAAGGAGCAACCCTCCAAAGAAATGGCCGACCACTTCCAAAGATACGCTCAAAAGTTCGGCACGTTACGATGGTTTCGAGGGTCAAGCTCGGATCGCCACACTGGGAACAGATCAAGCAACATCTTCCTCGGAACGGCACAGCATCCAACTTAGAGTGGGAAACAAGTCGCGAGGACTTAATCACCACCGAGCGTAAAGCGGATGAAAGTGTTGGGGAATTCTACAAGAGATGGAGCCGGAAACTCTCCGAGATCACGGAGCCACTCTCCAAAGATGAACAGATGCGGATCTTCAAGTCCCGCTTAAGCACCGTCCATCGAACTCTCATCGCCACAATTTCTTCCTGCATCTCCGGCCATGGTCAATGCCGGCCACAGCTCGAGAAGGATCTCAAGGAAAAGTTGGCTACCGCACAAACCCATATAGATACCGCCGCCAGCTTGCATTCAATCCCGCACCGGCCCCTAAGCAAAGGGAAAGATACGTCCGTCAACTACGTCCATCGTGGACAATGGGTAATGTAAACCTGGCCCCACAAAGCAACAATTCTACTGTATGTACTGTCGTACACTTCGACAAGTTGGACATGCCACTAAGCAAGATGTCGGAAGGGTTAATCAAGGAGGGTCTCCTTAAGCCCGTTGCCAATTACAAACCCAAAATTCCCGTAGCCAATGCGGACAAGAGCAAATATCATGCGCCTTCCATCAAAAGATCACGGCCATACCATCGACAACCGTTTGGGGTTACGATACGAAATCCGTAACTTGATAGAAGAAGGCAAGTTAGAGCGCCCTCGTGGCCCAATACGCTCTGGAACCCCTTTCCGAACAATAACAAATATGGAATTCCACTGGGAGCGGGTGCCCAAGAGGATTGCCACGTAACCGCCCGCCTCTTTCACTGGATCCTCCTCTAATGTCCACATCGCCTACGATGTTTGTGGATCGCTCCGCCTCGCCCGGGAGTACGAGTCCCGAGAAACGGTCCTGAGCAATCCTCTCGAGAAAACAAAAGAAGAAATCCTCTCAACAAAGAATCGAGAGAAAGATACGAAGCCGGGGATACCAAGCAGTAGGTATACTGGAGAACCCTCCGAGAGGTTCGACTACTACGTGCCGTACTCCACTACCCTCTTTGCCTCCGTGCCATGCAAAGCTTTAGAGCACACAGGTGGGAAAGCCGAAAAGTCCCGCCGAAACTGCATCTGTGCCCTGGGACACCGGAATACCTCGCATCTTGGTAATCTCACCGCGCTAATGTAAGGCCTAACCTCCGCGGATCGCCCAAGATTCAATTTGTCCACTTTCGAGCTCGGACCGCAAAGGAAGATCAAGGTCACTTGGCAATCGCACTCGATCAATGTGCTAACCAAGGGCGGCAACCGCCACAGTGCAACCTCAACACACTCCCGAGGTTCCACCAAAGGCTTTACCCCGCAAGAGGAAGACAGAAACGGATGGCCGGATGACTCTCCTTCTACGGATAGAGACGAGATCTACGACTCCCGCTCGTATGGCAAGCATGATCACGTTCGTGATGAAGACCTACCGAGAGATGCCTCGGGCACAACGAAGCTCAGACATCACTCTCAAACTCAACACCATATCACTCCCTGAGTATTGGTAGATAACGGGTCCGCCCGTTAATGTCCTCCCTCTCAAGCATGACGCGAGCTCTCCGCATCCATGAAAGCCATCTCGATTCCGTCGCCGACTATCAAGGCCTACGACAACTCGTCTCGCCCCATCCTGGGGACAATGACTCGAACTCGGTTCGAAACCCAAATGGTGCCAAAGAAATTCCACGTGATGGACATTCCATCCGAGTTCACAAACTTTTGGGACGCCTTGCTACACCACATGAAAGCCATAGCTTCCACTCTCCATCGCCGTGTTAAGTTCATTAACCTAAGCAGGAGATCTTGAGGTCATCCGAGGGGATAGTTTCCTCATAGGAAACGAAGCCGAGACAAGAGCCAAGCGTGTCCGCACTCGTGCACCGGGGTTACCTCCTTCGAATCAACCAAGGGACTATCGGGCAAATCTCATCGAATCCCTCGTAGTCCTGGAGATGCCAACTATGTAAACGCACTCGAGCAAAGTGCGACCTCGGGCAAACCCGATACATCAAGTTCAACTGTCGTTTCCAACATTTGGAGGCGTATTGGAAGGAAACGCCGAACATCGCCATGATGCGGGCACATAAACCCCCGCCTCTCGCCTTCTCGGAGATTCGTCGCATTCTCCAAACAAACTCTCGGCTCCCGCCAGTGCGAAGAGATCTTCGTGATAAAGGTCAACAAGCACCGTCATTCTCGTGATGAATGCATGGAAGTCGTATGGGATGTCCTCCACGAGGAACTACCCGCCGCACCCCTCTTTCTCCAACGAAGAGCATGATGTTTTCCTAGCCGCTCCAACAACGCAACCGGACGCAATACGACCCTACACTGGATTGAGCGATCGATGACGATGAATCTCGGACTCTCCGGAGTCGAGGACGCGGCAGCACCCGCAAGGCACCTCCCGCATTCACATGCTCAGCTGAGGACGGAACTCCTTCCGATCAGTCACCTACGACCAAGGTTCCAATACCATGGAAATTGTCAAGCTCAACGTCCAAGGCATGTGCCTATCCGACAATTGAAAGTTACTAGTTGACACGACGAAGAATCCTCTCGATCAAGTGATCGACGACGACTTCGTTGCCAACATCATCTATTCCGTATATCCCGATGATACCAAGGATCCGGTTCCTTATCGTCGCATTCTCGCAATACCAAGGTCACCCTCGACGACCGCCTCGCTCACGGTAAACGAGGCTCTGGGCCAAGCGAGCTCGTATCTCATCACTACTTCCGAGTACTCACCCCAGCTGCAACCGGCCCGTGCCGTCGCCAAGCTTTTATACCTCAAGCGCCGCCAAGGCCAAGGGCAACAGCCGAAGGAGACCAAGCTCCTCATCCCGCTACAAGTCGATCAACTCGGAACGCCTTCCGGCAGCCCACCCCGAAACATCTCGTGAAAGTCTTCCCCGCAAGGCGCAGCCGCCTTCCGACATAGGAAATGACCACCTCAAAGATCAACATGCTCCAGCTCGATTCTACTCCCACCGTCACGCCCCGGATTCACATCCCGCGCCGATCGCTAGCTCGATAGACTCGGCGATCGAGCGAGATCACGAGATCACAACATTGCAATTCAATACCCCCGTGGGTCAATCAAGGTATATGGGCAAACTTCTTGGTAATCGAGATCAAGGAAGGCCGCATGGAATGTCCTGCCCGACTTCCTTCGTCAACGTAATCCAAGTGTTTCCGCCATTCGGCGATTTGAATGTAATCACATTTCGGACACTAGTCGATGATGCGCACTCTACGGAGATCGCTTAGCTCTCGCAAGGAAAGCCCCTCATGGAACTAGCCGCTCAAGAAAGTCGTCTTGGGACGAAGATCAAGCTCGAAAGACCTACAGGGACCAAGCCCTTAAAGTGTCACATGCAGCCTTCCGCATGCGTAAAGCTAGAGGCCACTCTAGACCAAGCCGACTCTCAAGCAGCTTTGCCATGGCAACTTCCTCGACTACCGTCTGTTCTCATCCAACACCCTCTCGCACACAAGGGTGGTCAACGGTCCCGATGACCTAGGAGATGGAACGACATGCCAGAAAGAATCCCGGGCCGCTTACCTTCCTGGGAAAGCAAGTTCTCTCGTGAAAGCGACGATGAAGACGATGAAACCATTCTTTCCAAGCCGGCATGAAGTCAACAAAACCGACTCCCAAGGGTCCTCGGGAGGATGGGAACGGATCATTTCCGCACTTAAATTGAAAGGCCAACCTGTGGGAGGAAGGTCTATTTAAAAACAAGAGGAGGATGGAGATTCGCCTCGAGCAACTACTCGTGGAAATTCCACAGCTTCACTTGCATTCAAGCATGCAGACGATCAACCTGGGCAAAGAACCAAATACCACATGGGCAGATGTTCGGGAAGCCGTGTACTCACCTTTCCGACATACCCGCCACTCGTATAAAGCAGAGGAGAAAACTCTCCCCGATGGAGGTTTACCTAGACCGCCGCACGCAGCTTCAAAGAAGCACCGGCTATTCTCACATGGGAAGAAACGCAGCACTAACTCTCGACGCAGCTCCGCCGCAAGAAGGTGCTGATCCGGGGCCCTGCAGCGGAGGAAAACTAGCAAATCACGAGTATCGCTGCATCTAACCTGCACGCCCCGAGTATGCTCAAGAAGAAGGAAAGGAACGCGATATACCGTGAAGAGATCAAGGAGACCGTTCGCTTGAGCCGAGAACTCTCCAAACCTCCCCCGAGGGTTAGCAACACACGCTCGCCTCAGTGCAACCATTGTCAGGCACCGACATTCGAACAATCAAGGCTAAACCGTAGGCTACCTCCCGCAGAGGCATCCAAGCCGCATCCCGGGACAATCCGCAAGCCGCCGGCTCCTGAATTCATCCACAATCAATGAGCCGAGGGAAGACATACGGCCCTATGCTACGAGGAATCCTCCTCTAACTATGGCTCAACTCAGAGTACTGCTCGTAAGGGACCAAACTCCGATGTCGCCGTTCTAACCCGATCGGTCAAATCCATGCATTACCACCTAAGGCCACCAAAAGCCTACGGAGCCGTAATTGCAATCCGGCCACCCGAAGACGCAAATTCCTTGAAAGAGGACCCGATCCTCACTACCATGCACTCAGCGAACATTTCCTCGTCTCTCGCCACCTCCTCTTATCCTCACAAGCTCAAGCTAGAGGAAAGCTCGGCCCGTACTACGGTCCCCGTGGACGCAACCCCATGAAGTCATTCGATGATCGCAACATCCACTATGGCAACATAATCACCTTCACAGCATTTGGGACCTTCCAAAATTTGGGGCCGATCACAACGAGCCGCTCTACATCACACCCACTGACGAGCGTCGCCTTCCCCGCGTGTTGGTAGACGGAGGTTCCTAATGAATGTCTTGCCCGCCAAGATGATGGACTCCGCTTGACATCAAGCCCATGCATCTTAAGCCTTCACCCACACCGTCAAGGCCTATGACTCTACTTCCCGTACATGCTTCTGGGTTGCTACTTCAACATCTCGGTTCGCCAAGCGGGCGATCCCCATCGAATTCCAAGTGTTGGACATTCCAATCACTTTCACAACCATCCCGGGCGTCCCCGGCCGCATCAAATCAATGGCGTGGCATCCACCCTTCACCAAAGGCTCTCAAGTTCATGCAAGGCAACGGAGCTAACCACGCCTACGGCGACAAAGTGTCACCACCGAGGGGACCAAAGACCAACGACATTCCAAAGGTTAGAAATCAAGCATAATGATGACATGCCATTAATCGGATTCACTCGGAGACCTCCAAGATCCAAATATGCAACGTGGACCTTCCACTATCTCACGATCGTATTCCTCCCGCCACGAGGATGATGAAACTCATGAACTTCATCCTGTGACTGGGGCTCTGCAAAAGGCCGCAAGGCCCCTAACACTAAGTTATTAAAGCCAAGGACCACACCACGGTCCGTGGCTTCGCTACGTGCCAACACCGGCCGACATCAAGGAAGACAAAAGGCTCGCCCGCACCAAGGCAAGCAGCCTCGCAAAGGGGAACCTCCGACGGCACACCCACCTCCGACCTTGCAGCTTTGACTCCGCTCATTACTTCACCAAGGGAACCAAAGAAGAACCGAGGGGACCAACAAGTGGAACCGACAGCAGAACCGAGGGGACCGACAAGGGAACCGACAGCAGAACCGAGGGGACCGACAAAGTGGAACCGATGAAGATGAGAAAGAAGCAGGATAGTCGCACCAAGACTACAGAAGAATGGAACAGCCTAGCACGGACCTCAAGCGTTTCAGAGGACTCAAAGCTAATCCGATAAGGGGAGCGTTCCTCGACATCACAGCTCTACCTGGACCAACCGCCACCACATTCCAAAGATGAGTACACATTCAAGGGAATCCTGCACTTGGAGGAGCAACTCAGAGTACTCTCCATGGGAAACAAATTGTTCGGATCAGCCACCGAGGCCACATTCGAGAAAGTAAGTCCAAAGCAGAAGAAACCAGAATTCATAGAAGACGCTCTCAGTGGACCAGCTCTACAGAGTCTTTTTGAAGAAGTCATGGAGTTGCCAAACTTGATCGACTGGGGCTCCGACAACAGCATGATCGCCATGATAGGGACAGCAGGGCCAAGCCTCTCGATCCCCGCACCCTCATCAAGCATCCAAAGCAATGCCATCAAGAATTGGGTAACTTTCACCGGACTCAAGGGCAAGCCAGTGCAGAATTGGAAGACAAGCCGGGCCCGCACCCACATCTCCCTAAACCCGGTCTCAAACCCTCTCGAGTCAGTCCTTGTCGAGTCCAATCCTCTCGAGTCATCCAACGGCCTTACGCCGGAGGACTATAATGTTGTAGCCAATCATGAATTCCCGTTCTTGTTTAATGAAAAGTCCGACCTTTCGGAGTATCCCCTCATTGCCACTTTAACAACTGATAAGTTAACAAACAACTTAAAAGACGTTAATAATGAATCAATTGATAAAGAAGAAGACACATTAAACGAACAATACATTAAAGAAGTTCTCAAGCGTGTAGTTGATCAAGAGGATAACCGGGCCCAAGCTGCCGAAGAGGTTATGACCAAAGTGAACCTGAGGTCAGTGCAAGAGCCTAAAGAGACACAAGTGGGCGCTTCTTCGCCGATGCGTAAAAGGAAGCCCCGATAAGCCTCCTCCGGGAGTATGTTGACGTGTTCGCCTGGTCATACCAGACATGCCAGACTCGATCCTCAATCGTGGAGCACAGAATTCCCCGGATCCCGAATCCAAGCCTGTCAAACAGTAAGCCGCGCAAGATCAAGCCAGAGTGGTCCTTGCAAGTTAAAGAAGAAATTGAGAAAATGCTCCGAGTTGGTTTCATCAGAGTGATTGAGTACCCAACTTGGCTCTCCAACATCGTGACGGTCACCAAGGCCAACGGAAAGGTCGATGCTGCGGATTTCCGGGATCTCAACAAGGCCAGCCCTAAAGATGATTTCCCATCGCCTAACATCGACATGCCGGTCGACACCACGGCAAATTTCGAAGTAAAGTCCTTCGTGGACGGGTTCGCGGATACAACCAGATCAAGATGTCCGAGGAGGATCAAGCCAAGATCGCCTTCACCACTCCATGGGGACATACTGTTACACGGCCATGCCGTTCGGGTCCGAAGAACGCTGGGGCTACTTACCAGCGGGCTGCAACAGCCCTCTTCCATGACATGATTCACAAAGAAATCGAAGTATATGTCGACGACATGATCATCCACTCCAAGGGATCAGACATGCAGCACATGACAGATCCGAGGAAGTTCTTCAACAGACTCGTAAAGCACTCCATGAGGCTAAACTCCGGCAAAGTGCACCTTCGGCCAAGCGCGGCAAGGTACCGGGGTACATGGTTACGTAAAGAGGTATCGAAGCCGATCCCAGGAAAATCAAGGCCATCATCGACATGAAGCCGCCTCAAACCCCGATGTAAGTAAAGAGCTTCATGGGAAGGCTTCAAGACATCGGGCCGCTTCATCAACCAGCTTGACATCTTCTCGCGAGCCCATGTTCAAACCGATGAAAAAGAATGCCGACATCAAATGGGACTCGAGTGCCAAACAGCTTTTGAGAAAATCAAGACCTACTTGGTTAATCCCCCACCCCGTGCCCGCCACATGAAGACAAGCCACTACTCCCGTATCCGACAAGTAATGTACACGTCAATCGGAGCAATGCCGGCACAAGAGCGTAAAGATTCCAAGGTTGAGCATGCAATCTACTTCGTAAGCCGAAAGCTTCAAGGAAGTGAACTCAGCTACTCAAAGATCGTGAGAAAACTTGTACCGCCTTGGTATGGGTAGTCGGGAAACCGAAACACTACATGCGCCGCATTCTGCTCCTGGTCTCCAAAGTGGACCCCGTCCGATATCTCTTTGACAAGCCATCTCTGTCAATGCGGCTAGCCAAGTGGTCATTCTTCCCGGCCGAGTTCGACATCAAGTACATGGTCGAAAATCAACAAAGGGCAGAGTAATGGCAGCATCGCCTGCCGACTTCCCAAGCAATGAACCTAAGGGTCCCGATCCGCAATTTCTGACGACGGAATCTTTTCACTTGACAGCGCAAACCGCCGGCAACTCTTCTTCGATGGGGCAGCCAACAAGAAGGGGAATGGCATTGGAATGCTCCTTGTCGATCCCAAGGACGAGCATACTCCCATAGCCATCAAGTCGAATTTTGAAGCAACCAACAATGCAGCAGAATACGAAGCCTGTGCAGCAGGTTTGGAAGCCGCCCTCGAGCGCAACATCTCGTAGCCGGATGTATATGGAGACTCAAAGCATTGATCATCAATCAAGTATCCAACAAATGGAAGACGGTAGATTCTGGCCTTCGAAGTACCACGCGTACATGGAGGAGCTCATTGCTCGCTCAAGGACATCTCTTTTCACTATTTGCCAAGAGACAGGAACCGCTCGCAGACGCCCGGCAACCCTCGCCTCTCTTGTCGAAATTCCCGATGGAAAAGCAAGAAAACCCTCGTAATAGTGCAGACGGGAAACACCCGCCTATTGCTGTGAGATCGAAAAAGAAAAAGAAACGATCGACGAACCCCGGTACAATCAGATTTACCAGTACCTCCAAAGCGGAGAAGCTTCCTTCACAAATGAAGATGGAAAATACAAAGAAGGGATCAAAGCCAAAAACGTGATGGCATTAAAACGCCCGGCATCCCATTTCGTCATTCTGGGGGGTATGTTGTACAAGAAGCGCAACCAAGGACCACTCCTTCGGTGTGTAAACAAAGAAAAAGCTAGTGAGCTAATGAACGAAGTTCACAACGGAACCTGCAGTCTGCATATGAACGCCCGAGCATTGACACAGATCATTCTCCGTATGGGATACTATTGGATATCAATGGAAACAGCATCGCATCCAGCTTCGTCCGAAGCCGCGACAAATGTCAACGGTTCTCCAACCTCAATCACATCCCACCTCACGAACTCTATTGCATGACTACGCCTACGGCCTTTCGCCACATGGGGAATCGACGTCATCGGCAAGATCACTCCTCCAGGGAGCAATGGTCACGAGTTCATTTTAGTCGCAGTCGACTACTTCACCAAATAGGTAGAAGCCAGATCGTACAAGGTACTGAATTCTAAAAAGGTGGCCGAGTTCATCCGAGAGAACATCATGTGTCGATACAGAGTGCCCAACGAGATCATATCCGACAATGGGACTCACTTCAAGGAGATTGTGACCAACTACCGACCGAATTCGTAGTCACACGTCACAAGTCTTCTCCTTACACCACAAACCAATGGTGCAAGAGAGGCACCAACAAGACTCTCGCCATGATAATCGAAAGATGACCACTGCAGGCCTGGACCGGCCCGAAAAGCTACATCTAGCCCTCTCGGGGATACCGAACATCGCCGAACCGCCACAGGGGGAGACTCCGTTCGCACTTACCTACGGAATGGAAGCAATGTTGCCCGTGGAATTGGAAATTCCATCCCTCCGATTCCTCTTGGAAAACGGGATCAATGAAGTCGAATGGCTACAGAGTCGTCACGACGAACTTGCTCTACTCGACGAGCGCAGATTGAAAGCCATGGAACACACTCGAGCCTATCGTGAGCGTAATGGCACGAGCATTCGACAAGAAAGTCAAGATCCGAGACATCGTAGAAGGCGACTTGGTGCTAAAGGAAAAGCCTCCTACGTTGCACCAATCCCCTCGGAAAGTGGGAGCCTACCCGGATAGGACCGCTCGTGGTACAAAGAATCTTCTCCGAAGGAGCCATGAAGCTAGCGTACTTGGACGGAAACCCTTTCGTTAACCCCGTGAACGGAAGCAAGCTCCGCAGATACTTCGTTTGAGGAAGAGCACGAGTCAACTCTCCTTCCCCATACACCGTCCCCTCGCAAATTAAAGTGCTAAAAGAGTAATACCCAACTCGGATACATTCCCGCTAATGATCCAGGTAAAAAACAGGTCGCACTTCTTTTGTCTTTGTTTTTCTCAAATTCACCTAAAGTGTCGAACTACGGTGACTCCGAGCCCCTTAGTCCAATTGTAAAAGGGGAACGTAGGCAGCCATCTTTGGTTCGGTCTAAAAACAAAAAATACAATAAGCATCAATTGCTTCGTGTTTCAAAAACTCTTTTCATTTAACCTACAAATTCATAGCGGTTAAAACATTCTTTGATGAGTTCAAGCACGGTCAACTCTTGACTCGCTACACGCTAGCAAAACTACAATAAAACATTAATCAATTAATGTGTCCGCAATGATAATGGGTGGATACTGGACAAAGAAGGTCAACCTAGTTTCCCGTACTAGGTCCTTCATCCTTCTTCCCCTTCCCTTTTCCCCGGCGAGTGTTCTTCACCTTCGCAGAAATATTCCGGTAGGCCTTCTACCCGGCTCGTGACTCTTCCCGACGCCTCCGTCAAGCCTCGTGGCCGTCAACGCAGCCTCTTTCTCTAGCTCTGTCTCGAGCCGCCTCGCTTCGAGCCATCATCACAGTGCTTTGATTGGCCTCCCGATCGCACTTGCCTCATAATCAGCCATGGCATCGCGCACGATTCCCAGGGGTAGCCCTTGCTTCGGTCCTCCTCAAGGTCGAGCTGTCCAGGTGATCAGCACCCACCAGCTCACTCCATCTCCACAAGATAGCCATCTGTGTCTCCCCTATACACTCTTCGTACCAGTTCAGATACTGCGTCGACAGAACAATGCCCTCTCTCCGGTGAAAGAGAACCCTGGCAGGAAAGGACGCGTATTGCCACCACCGGGTGATCAGCAATAGCGTCGAAGGATCTTCCATCCGCAAAGATCCCACCTCAAAGGTAGAAGATAACTCAGATCAGCCAGTGGCATCTGCTCCAGCCCGCACTGTCGCAGTAACCAATGATGGAATATAGAAAGACGTCCGAGACAGCCCCGGCACTCGACGATCAACAGACCCTCCCGAGTGGTCCTGCAAGTCTGTAATTTCCAATGGGGAACCCACCATCGCAAATGATGCGTGCAAAGTCTGGCCATCCAGAGCTCCAGCTCACCGATCGCCCTATCACCAGAGGACGTCGCGAGAAAGACCAAGCGTCACAGACATTGGCACCTCGTGCATCATCTCGTAGCCTCTCCTCAACCACATGGTAAGCATAGCGGGACTCCTCCCCACATGTATCGGCTACCGGCCGCCATCCGGCCTATGCCCAGAACGTCTCGCCCAAGACCAATGCCGGCACGATGTCTCCCCACTCCGGCACCGCCTCACCAGGTCCAAGACACCGTGATGGCACACACCTGCAGACGTGAATGTGAACAGAGTAGCAATCGCGCACAGAGCAAACGCTGCCCCACGAAAAGACGCTCCTCGCCTCCGCAAATCTTTCTGGCACCCCGAAATGTCAACGTAATCGGTATCCTCAGATCAAGCATCCCGTATGCTTCTCCAAATGAGATACCAAACAAAGACACTAGCTTCTCAACAAAGGGCCATGCCACCAAAGATACGGAAGAACTAGCTGTTCCGCCTCAGTCCTCCTGCACGGCCCTAAATCTTCAAACGTAGGAGTGATTTCGTTGTACGAAAAGCCGTACACATTCCTCCGTACGTCCTGTAACCGAGACGCGGCTCTCAAAAGATCCCAATCTGCATGAGCTCCTTCAAAGCCCAAACAGATTTAATCCCGTAATGCCTTCGAAAACCTTTTGTTCTCGCCTCGTGTGGTTCCGTACCCACGATCGAAAGTTGTCCAAATATCGCTCTTGCATCCGAGACGATAACTTGGGAAAGGGAGCCATGTCGAAAAATGAAGGGAACCTTAAGAAATGGAAAGGAATTCAAATGCATGAACAAAAACTATGCGCAGCTTAAACAATTGCAAAGCCGAAACCGCAATTTAAAGAATCTAGAAATTCATTCCAAGTCCGGCCGGACTTCTCTCGCAGCTTGACTTGGTCAACTCTGCAGCCTACCGCCCCTAAATTGGAAACATTTCCAAGCCACTCCCTCGTTCACCTTTGAGAAATCTCGCGTGCCGCCCATGGTTTCATGCAACAAATATCGCATCCCTTCCGCCTGCTCGTGCAACAAAGTGCAAATAATTAATAATTAGTGCATACATGCTTAATTTTTGACCCGTTCAATTTTTAATGCATTTCTCATTTTATTTATTTTTGATTAACCTACTTCCTTATTTGCCAAAAATAATGTAAGGTGATCACGTAATAAATATGCGGCATGTGTTCCCGCCTCACGGCGCCTTTTTGCAAATACAGCTTCAAATCAAAATTTGTTCTCGACAAATACATGCATTTTGTCTAAACAAAGCAAGAAAGAAAGAAAGCAAGAAAAGGGGACTACTCGAGTCCCGCTCGTCATCCGTACACTCGACGCATCGCTCCGCCGCCGCCGGATCCGTCGCAAACAGAACTCGCCAAATTCCTCCAAATGGAATAGGCAAAGGGCCTCCTGAGTACGCGAACTCGAGGACTCTCTCTCGCGCCCGAGTGCGCGTAAGAAGGAGCTCCAAATCCAGCTGCTCCGCCCGCGAACCGGCCGAACCCCGTGTAAAGTCCTCCCCACCGCCGTGGAGCAGTGCGAATCTCTCGCCTAGACGGCCCCCGATCACGGACGTCCACGCTCCTCCGGAACCGCACCGCATGAACTCCACGAGCCTCCTAGCGTAGGTGACCACCCGTCCACCAGCCTCACGGCGTCATCAGACGTACGACTGCCGATACTCGCGAACCAGAAAGTCATCGAAAGCAAGCGTAGTATGTATGCAACATTTGCGTAATGCTACTATCAAATGCGTAAAATCAAAAAGGGTGCTCACCGAAGCATTGGGGTCCGCCTCCGTATCGTGGTCTCGCTCACCGGGAGCGGGATCACAAGTCGCCTACGCGAACCGTCCCAGCCCCTCGTACGCTAGCCTAGCTCGCGGACCGGAAAATCTCGAGGACCTCCTGTGGACCTCGCCTCTCTATGCCGTACTGCGGCTCCTCACCCTCATCCTCAAGAAAACATCATAGGCGGCCCCGCTATGATGTACTTGTAGTACACGCCCGTATGTACCCTCCACTCATCAATCGGCATCTCCCTGGGATGCCGCATGTACAAAGGAGGATCCACCGGCACCAAAGGAAGGGATCCCCGCCTATGCCGACGAGTCACCCTCTCCCCTGCATACATGGCGTCGCAGTTGAAGTCCCACCAGAGCTTCCGCCGCCGTAGTCTCGCCGGCAATCCGAACAGCGACGGCATCTAACCTACTCCACTGTGTCACTGGATCCTCTCGTAGAACTCCCGGTTCGTGCCGTAGATATCTCCTCGTATGACACTCGAGTGCCAACTCGACGAGACCGCCCTCTTCGCCTTCTTCCGCCAAATCAACATGGCAGGGGAACAGTGGCTCTGACGGCTCCTTGATGTCCCAAGCTCGCGGACCGAACACCTCGTAGCACCGCACCCGCCAAGAGAATGGAAAGTTATGTCGCCTACAAAGCGTATACATACGAGTACATAAAAGAGGCAAGGAAGAGAAAAAGTACGTGAACTTACATCCAAGACAAAGCGTGAAGGCCTAAAGGAGTGCTCCTCTCCCCGCGAGAACTCTCGTCCAGTGGAATGATAAAGCTCGGCCACCCAGCCTCCCCCCACGCGAACCCCTCACGCGCATCCAAGTCTACCAGCGACCCGAGCAAAGGGAAGTGACAAGACGTGTCGAAGTCGAGAATAAAGTCGCCGACAACAAGCAAACCAAAGGAACCTCGAGCTGACGCTCCGCGGTCATCCTCAAGGACCCAGCCAGATAATCGGCGACACCCGCCTCCGTATGCCTCTCCATCGGCCTCGTACCGAATGCCTAAGCCCCCGGCATCGGTAATATCAAAACCCAAAGCAGCCTGCATAACCGCTCCGGGTGTAACCATCAACCCACACCCGCCGTGTTGCCATAAGTCGGCAACCCAAGAATAGCGGCAAAATCCGTGGGAGTCACCGTCGCTCCCCCATCTCGAAATGGAAAGTGTGGGTCGTATCCCACCAATACTCACTCGTAGCAACATACATAGACTCGGCCCTCGGCATATCACTGCCGCAGCCTACAAAGACCGATGAACCCACCTAACCCGAGTCAAGCACCGCCGCCGCGACTCCTCTCTCCTCTCGAGCCACGTCCGGATAATGTCCCACAATGCTTCGCACCGCCTCAAAGGCACCCCGACTCTTCCGGTTATGGGTATTAACCGCCCCCGTCCCCCGCAGACAAACAAAGACATGTAAGCAACGTCAACAGAAATGCACCAACGCATGTCAAAAGGATGCAATGCAGATACGGTTCTCATTCATTTCCTACGTATATTCCCATCATTTTGAAAACTCCGTCGAATCCGGAACTTTCAAAACATTTCGAAAACTCCGTCGAATCCGGAACTTTCAAAACATTTCGAAAACTCCGTCGAATCCGAACTTTCAAGACATTTCGAAAACTCCGTCGAATCCGGAACTTTCAAAACATTTCGAAAACTCCGTCGAATCCGGAACTTTCAAAACATTTCGAAAACTCCGTCGAATCCGGAACTTTCAAAATCTTTCGAAAACTCCGTCGAATCCGGAACTTTCAAATCTCTTTCGAATTTTTCGAAAATTTACTCCGTCCCGAATTAAAGCTACTTTAATTTTGGAAAATGCATCTAGACATGGAATTTTGCAACCAAAATTTTTATGTCATCCACCCATAGTGTCAATTGAACTACATCCTAGTCAATTTCGACAAAGGTTCATAGCAAAGTCAAAAGCCCCAATTCAAGCACCAAAATCCCTAAGTTCATTCCTAGCAAATTTCTAACATTTAAAGAATGCACATTCTTAAAATTAATGGAATTTGTAGGAAACTTACTTGTCTCTTGATCCCATCCTTGGAGTTGTGTCTATCCCTCGCCGGATAAAACTCCGCCGGATTCAATGGGTGAACAATGGTTCGAATGGTCCGAACCAACCGTGTTCTTTCGTCATCGGTCCTTCCATGACGAGCCATTGGTCCTCCTTCACCTTCCATGGCAAATTTCCTTCACAAATTCGAGCAAACCTTGCAATTTGGGTTGGAATTTCTCTCTCTTTTCTCTCCTCTCTCGCCGGCAACAATGGAAGAAAATGACCCTTCCTTCCTCGGCCTGGCGCTGAAAAGGACATTTGTCAAATTCAGAAAGTCCCCGGACTCTTATCGCATTTTAAAAAAATTTTTTGCCACTTTGGCCCTCAACTTTTCGGCTTCAATTTTACCACTTTTGGCCCCCAAAAGTGTAAAATTTCCCCCAGTTAGACATTTCTAACACCCCATCCCCCGAGGATAAATCAAAGCCGGCCACTAACGCCGTCTCCGACGTTAAATTCGGCCCAGCTTGACGTTTGACATTCAAATGTTCAATCATGTCTCCTGACATTCCAAGCTTACTATTCCGTCTCCCGACGTTAAAATTTAATAATGGTCTTCACCATTAAATTCTCAATCGCGACCTTTCACGGTCCGATCTCAAAGTCTCAATCGCGACCTTTCACGGTCCGATCTCAAAGTCTCAATCGCGACCTTTCACGGTCCGATTCCAATTCTCAATCGCGACCTTTCACGGCCCGATTCCAATTCTCAATTGCGACCTATCACGGTCCGATCTCAATCCTCAATCGCGACCTTTCACGGTCCGATCTCAATCCTTAATCGCGACCTTTCACGGTCCGATTCCAATTCTCAATCGCGACCTTTCACGGTCCGATTTCAATCCTCAATCGCGACCTTTCACGGTCCCGATTTCAATTCTCAATCGCGACCTTTCACGGTCCGATTTCAATTCTCAACCGCGACCTTTCACGGTCCGATCTCAAAGTGTCAATCGCGACCTTTCACGGTCCGATTCCAAACCCTCAATCGCGACCTTTCACGGTCCGATTCCAATCCTCAACCGCGACCTTTCACGGTCCGATTCCAATTCTCAATCGCGACCTTTCACGGTCCGATCTCAATCCTTAATCGCGACCTTTCACGGTCCGATTCCAATTCTCAATCGCGACCTTTCACGGTCCGATCTCAAAGTCTCAATCGCGACCTTTCACGGTCCGATTTCAATCCTCAATCGCGACCTTTCACGGTCCGATTCCAATTCTCAATCGCGACCTTTCACGGTCCGATTTCAAAGTCTTAATCGCGACCTTTCACGGTCCGATTCCAATCCTCAATCCGCGACCTTCCACGGTCCGATTTCAAAGTCTTAATCGCGACCTTCCATGGTCCGATTCCAATTCTCAATCGCGACCTTTCACGGTCCCATCTCAAACAGTCAATCCCGACCTTCGCGGTCCGACCTCCACTCTCCTATCGAGACCTTCGCTGTTCGTCCTCTTCGGCAACAGCAATAAGCCCGAACCCCAAGGCACGAACGCCTTGCAACAATCCCTCTTCGGCCATCCTCGTAAGCTCCGAACACCTTTTTCACTTCAAAGAAGTGAACATTCATCTCCCGCCGCCGCCGTAAGCCCGACTGCTCCACCTCGCCGGCATACTGCAATAAGCCCGCACAACAATCCCTCTTCGGCCATCAAGGTAAGCCCGAATGCCCATCCGCCAGGATAAACCCGGCAACAAAGAATAAGCCCAAAGCACCCAAGGCACGAACGCCTCGTCGCATCGCAACTCCGGCTTGAGGCGCCACACGCCCTCGAAGGTTTCGAAGTCCTGTGTTCGACGCCTCCTAACAGCTTCCATTCGTGTACATGTGTACCTCGCGAATGGTCTCATCTGTGCTTAGACGCCTCCTAACGCTCGCCAGTCAAGGTCCCCATGCGCGGCCTCGCCCTTTCGAACTACGATCGGCTTGATTCCCGCTCGGATACGTAGGAATCCTTTTCGCTAAGGTGGTCCAAATTTCGACCGCCTGTGTCTCTTTCAAAGTAAGGCATCCCGATTTGATCCTTATCTTTTCAACGACCCCACCTCCTTCTGAGGAGACGTCGCCGAGGGGCTAACCGTAAGTACCCAAATCCGGATCGTCCAAATCCGTCGAAAGTTAACCGAAATCCGTTAACCGGCCCGCTCCAGTGTTAACCGAACTCGTTAAACTCCCCTGCCGTGCCAACGAGACGTCCCGGATCGCCTGCATCCCGACGCCGAACCGTACTTAACACGTGTCATCTCACGTAAAATTATGGCTTTCCCCGAAAAACGCATTTTCCGGCACTTTCCGGGGCGTTGACATTTTCCTGACCGTTATTTTAAAAACGGATAAAACCGGACCGGGAACGAATTCCCATAAGGCCGGTGACTCGAGGGCACGTGGCAGCCATGCCACCTCCTCTAGTCACCCTTCAATCACAAATCAAGGCTAAAAGACCAAAATACCCCGATTTGCAAGCCTAGTCCGGCCGGGACTCCCCCGTGCACTTTTCCCGAAATTGCCGCAAGTCCCCTGCATTTCCAAAATACCCAAAAACCCCTGGATTCAGTCCAAGTCCGTCCGGACTCCTACTGCAATTTTCACCCTATAAATAGAAGTTGCTGTCAAAGGCAAGAGAGGACCAAAATCACTCCAAAAAATCACCACCCCCACGGCCTAAGCAGTTTTCACCCCTTCCGAGCTCCCGTTTCGTCTCGATTCGCGTGAAACCTTCGTATTTCGATCAAATACGCACCTTACTACTTTGAAACAACCTTTCGAATCACTTTCCGTGTCCCGTACACACCTCCCGAGCCAAAGGAGTCAACCCTAGCCATAGGTATAACTCCCTCTCTCTAAATCTCTCGTTCCGTCTCGGTTTACGCGCCAGTCGCTACAACCGTTTCGAACGTCGTTATCAAAATATAGACGCCTCCGTCTAACGGGGTCCGATACGTTTTAGCCCCTCGATCCTCTTCTCTTTCCGTAAGAGAAGTAATCACGAGTTAAAACGGCATTTCGACCCCGTTCCGTTTACTGTTATTGTCATTTACCAATTCCGGATCGATCGATCCGTCGATCGTCATTTTAATTTCTGTCATTTAAAAATCCGAGCCGTTTGGCCTCGTTGACTGTCATTTACAAATCCGAGCCGTTTGGCCTCGTTGATCGTCATTTACGATTCCGGATCGTTTGATTCCGTTGATACCGCACTTTAAATATTGTCATTTACAAAGTCCGACCCGTTTGGATCGTGATAGTATTTACTTTTCAAAGTCCGAGTCGCAACCCGATTCGTTGATCGCATATCATTTAAAACGCATTTTTCCCGTAAAAATCGTTAACAATGTAATGTCAGGTTCAATACCGGAGTTCGTCCGTCGAACTCTCTTTCAAAACGCGCAAATGACGTTCGGCCTCCGAATGCTCATCTTCAAACTAAAAGCCGCCATTTGACACTTAAAATCATTTAATACGTTTTTTCCCGTAAAAATTGTTAACAATGACTCGTCCGGTTCAAAAAACCGGAGTTCGACCTTAAACTCCTTTTCAAACTCAAAATCGACGTTTGCCACGCAAACGCTCATTTCAAACTCAAAACCGACGTTTGTCATTCAAACGCTCGTCTTTTCAAACAAAGTCACCTAATCAACGTTTGTCATTCAAACCAAGATTAAGATTGTCATTCAAGCCCCCATTTCAAAACACACACACACACACACACACACGATTTCGAGAAAGGTAGAAAGACTCGTCATGCGAGGCGTTTCGGGCGATCTCGTAATACTCTACCCGAAACGTAACTTGACCTCCGAACCTAACAATCTCTGGTACAAAAAGCTTTTTACTCGTTTTTGCTGCCAATAAAAATGATCCCCGTTTTCAAAGCCTTTTCCTAAATTTTTGCTACCAATAAAAACGACACATTTTCACAATAGCCGTTTCTCAACGTTTGGGCTCAAAATACAAAAACCGCGTGGCGACTCCTCATTTTTCCTTCCCATGAAGCGAGGTCTCAGACACCAACCCCTCCGCGAAAGACAACCGCGTTTCGCGTTCGCGCGAAATCCCGGGTAATTTCAGTGAGGGAAATGAGAGAGAGAGAAAGCCGTGCTTTCCAATGAAGAGAGAGAGAGAGAGAAATAGGGAGAGGGAGTTAATGGGTTTGTGTGGATTAATATGGGCCATTTGATTTATTGTTATGAACGGTTGGATCTTTCTTTGGCCATAATCCGCGTGAAATTTTAAAATCCAATCAAACAATGCCACATCACACGTACTTATATTTATTTCACACTATATTATACAATAACTAAAATATTTATGTCTAATATTAAGAATAATAATATTTATTATTAATAATATTTATTAATAAATTATTAATTATATAATTAATTAATTAATTAATATTAATATTAATTATATAATCAGTAATAATATTAATAATAGTATTAATAATAATTAGAAATTTTTATTATTTTTTATTGAATAGGAAGAAATATTTTAGATTTTTTTTATTACTGAAATTTACATGCCACATCACCCTAATCCAGGCGGGCGCCTGGGAGCCAGGCGAGAACAGAAACAGGCTGCGGCTGGGCTTCAGTGTTGGCTGTTTTTGGGCTTTAAGTTTTAGGGTTTTTAATGTGTTGGTCCCAAAGGTGGCAACAAGGGTGAAAATACAGCTAGAGGGGGGGGGGTGAATAGCTGTTTAAAATTTTTCTCCCTCTTTTAAAGACTGAACCTCTTGCTTACAAAATCCTCTAGCAGTTGATAATAGACTGCAAGTGATAGTGTAAAATGCACAGCGGAATAATAGAGTGTAAAGCGGTTTTGAGAGGTGGTTTGTAAAATGCGGTTTTGGTGGTGCGGTTTTGGGAAGTGCAGTTTTACAAACACGTGTGGTTTTGACTTTGTTAACTCCAAACACTATTTCACAATAATGGATAGCTAAATAAAGATCAAACAGAGATAAAGATAAATAATTAGCAAGCACAAGAAATATAAATGCAGAAAGTAAGAACACGCTATTTGGAGTGGTTCAATCGATAAACGATCTACGTCCACTACCAAGATGGTTAGTCTTGGATTTCTAAGAGAGATTTTATATTAAGTATTGTGAGATTACAAAGTACAATAAAATCTTTTCTATGAAGAACAAATCCAAAACTATAACCCAGTGTATCTCAAGTGTTTAATCTATGTGATTAGAACAAGTGAGGTGAGTGTGTGAGAACAAGATCAAGGCTCTTTAGATCTGTGAGATGTAGAGCACAATGATTCTTGATTGTGTTAAGGCTTGATTTCTGGGCTAGGAATATTTCTTGAAGTATGAAGATGAAGATTCAAAGGGTCAATAATTTCAGGCGTAGCTTCACTTCTATGAACACAAGATTTCTCAATTTTTCAAGCAATCTTCAAATGGTGAAGATTGGGGTATTTATACCCAAGCATCAAGAAACTAGCCATTGGATACAAATGTTGAAGGACAAGATTTGATGCAATCCTATTGGTCCACGTAAACCACTTTTGTCCTTTGGTACAAATGCAGTAAAGCCGATCGTGCTCCACCGCAAGCAATGAGGTTAGGACACCTGTCACCTTTTCAAGATCCTTGCAGATCTTTTCTGACATTGAATCACGTGACAAGATATGGTGGTTGACTTTTGATATTGCTGACGTGGATTCCAACGGATAAAAAGGTTGTTCACTCCAAGTAGCCAATCATTGGATGCGGTTGGTGAGACGCGGTTAGGAATGTGCGGTTTTGCTACACCAGGAGGTTGCATGGATGCGGTTGCACATGAACTGCACAGGTGCGGTTCAAGGGCGGTTGCATGCGGTTGGTTCAATAGGCAGATTCAAGGTAGAACTACACTTGCGGTTTACAAGTGCGGTTCATAGGGCGGTTTTGAATACTGCTGGATCTGCAACCTTGCTTCCAATGAGTCTTGAGCCAGTCTTCAAGCCTAAGATTAACCTATTCTATAAAATGAACTTAGCTAAAAAATTGAAGTCTAAGCTTCATTACATAGGGTCCTAAAGTCCTTAAAATGGACAGGAGGTTATGGTATCGATCAAATCTAATAAAAAATAGGAGGGTTAAAACATGCATACCCAACAATCTCCCCCTATTTGATTGATGCCATTACCTACTATAACGAAAGCAAACATTGTACTTGGTAAAAACATGTCCATAAGAATTAACATGGTAAGTCATGTCCCAAGTCAATGCACACACTTAGCTTAAGCTATAGATTTCTATACTTTCTAAAAGATTAAAACTTACAATGTGGAAAGTATAGAAATATATTCAGTGCACTTAAGAAATTGTGAGTTTAAGTTCAAAGTGCGGTTCAAACTGAAAGTTTAAACATCAATTCAAAATAGTGATTTTAAGTTAGAAAATATTTGAATGAGTTTATAAACCATAAGAGGTTTCATTGTTCTACAAACAAGTAGTTTGATATGAACAAGGTTTTGGAACCAATGATGCATTTTTCATTACTACCAATGCGGTTACACTTACAATGGTAGAGAAGCAAAATACAAAGGTTTCAAAAACAAAAGAAAGTTGGACAAAAATTACATGGAGTGTGGTCCAACAAAACAAAAAAAGTTCAGCAAAAAGGAAAAAGGAATTACAAAATGAGAAATCCTAATGCTGACGCGATTGATGATGCGGTTGATGATGGCGCGGTTGATGTTGATGGCGTGCTTGCTCTCTTGGTTGATTGACCTCTTCTTAGGGGCATTGTGGTTCGAAGGTCTCAAGGCCGAGCTTTCACCTCCGATATTTCTTCCGAGGGCTCGAGGTCTTCACTGTCTAGCAAGGGTAGTCTCAACAATCCGTAGTGCGGTTACGTAATGCAGCTAGCGGTTCCAACAACATCAACAGATCTAGTGTTTCCATCAACACTTTCCTTGATCTCGAGTAGTGAATCCTTCAATGCAGCCTTCAAGGAATTGTAGAATGTGAAGATCTCATCCCGAATGGCTACTGTTTGAGTAGAGAGAGCATCTCTAAGCGGTTCCTGCATCAACAAATACATTCAGTTGGACTTCAATTCCTTGATGGAGTTGTCTAGCTTGAGGTTGAAGCCCGCTTTGAGGTTCTCAAATCAAGGAAATGTCATTATCAAAATTCCTTACTTGCTCTTTGATACTTTGTCTCCCATTATGTTGAGATCAACATTTATTCTATCTTTAAGGGAGTCCAGTTCAAGAAGAATTTTCACCGGCAGTCATCTAGAGCGGTTTGGGAAGGAGCGGCCGAGGTCAAGCTTCTTGCGGTTGGGTTTCTTGGAGGGTCTTCATGAAAGCTATCGGTGCAGAGTTGGTGGAGTGTGACAAACTCACTCGGAAAGATTTGTGAGCATTTCATGAAGTTGGGTTTTTGAAACAAAGATCACCCATGGCACTAAGCACTCCTCGGGCAAGATCTTCTTTAAAGCCTCGAAAACACTCAGTAGCTGCGGTTTTAACAGCCTTCAGCGGTTTGGATAGAGGAACTTCTCTCCCTTAATGGTATCAATCAAAAAGGCTTTAAGATTTGCCAATTCTAGGGCTTCGAGCATCCACCTTGGCTAGAAGGGTTTGGTTGGAAGCGGTTAGGGAATTATTGGAGGCCTCAAGAGCGGCATTTGAAGCGGTTAGCTTAATCATGTGGCCTTGGTTTAAGAGAAGTTGGCCTTGGATAAGATTAAGGGTTGAAAGAATTTGGGAGTAATCTGAGGGTGCGGTTGGAGTTGAAGGAATTTGGGTAATTGAGGGAGGCGGTTGAGATTGTGTTGGAGGTGCGGTTTGGGAAATGGGTTGAAGGAGGGTTTGAAAAAGGCGGCTGGCAGGTACTGTATAAGGTGAAATTGTTGAGGGAGGAATTTGTTGTGTTTGGGGTAAAGGGATAGAAGCGGTTGGGATAGGTAAAGAGGGGATTGGTGCGGTTGAGATAGGAGCGGTTGAGGTAGGTGCGGTTGAGGGTGGAATGTTGGTGGTTGGAATTTCAGAAGTTATGGGGTTGGAATTTGATGAAGAACTGGTATGAGAGGTATGGACGAAACAGAGGGGTTCTTTGCGGCTGAGGGGGTGCGGTTTCAGGAATGGGTGAGGTTTGATGAGGCGGAGTAGGAAGGCGGTCAGGAGTAGGGGATTTTTGAGGTGGTGAATTTGCAGGAGGAGGAGTATTGTTGCGGTTTGGGGAAGGAGTTCTGTCGCGGTTAAGGTTGGAGATTGAGATGGCTGGGGTGTGATGTGAGTAAGGTGGTGATTGGGCGCGGTTTGAATTTTGGATAGATGGGGAGCGGTTTGTTTTCTGAGGTGAGGGAGTTGGTGATTTGGATTGATAGGAGGAAGAATGAGATTTAGAAGGGGATTGGGACGGTGTATGGGAAGTGGAGTAGGAAGAGGATTTAGAAGGGGATGGAGAAGGGGAAGGTTGATTTCTGACTCTTTGAAGAAACCGCTTGGGGCCTTTGGTTGGGGTCTTCTTTTGGGCTAAGTGTTTGACCCTCTTTTGTTTCTCCCCCTGAGCGGTTGCAGCCCTTTGTGGTTGTGGAGGAGAAGGCTGTTTTGGTGATAGAGTTTTGGCTGGTGAGGAATGATGTGAGAGGATAGGAGATTGAGGTGGGGTTTGGGCAAGCGGTTTGGTTTGGGGCGGTTGAGAAGGTGGCGGTTGGGGAATAGGATCCTTGGATTTTCCTGAGGCAGCACCCTTCTCAGCTTGCTTCTTCTTTATCCTCTCAATTTCAGCTTCATAGTAAGCAGCTAACTCCTCATCAGTCATTTTGGCTAGCTCAGCCTGAGTTTCTTTTGCCTTCTTGGCCCTTGCAATCAATGGAGGAATTGTAGCATCCTCCTCTTCTTCTTCTTCTTCAACCACTTCATCCAGAAGGGTCATCTTCTCTTTCCCTTTCCTTGGCTTCTTCTGGCTTCGGGCTCGCGGCTGAACCACGCGGTTGGGTTGGCGGGCGTTGAAGTTGGCTTAAGAAGGGTTCTGCAGTGCTTTTCTTTTCCTTGAGACCTTTTTGATAGCTTTGCCAATGGCTTTTGATGCGGTCACGGGAGTCATTTCCACATAATGTTCCTTGGGTTGAAAGGTATCAGCATCATACAGAGCCTTGTAGTCTTCATTTCCAAAAGAGAATCAAGGAGTGGCAAGCCTTGAGCCCAAAAAGATTCTTCAACTCCCCAATGATAGCGGATATCGAGAGTGGTTGTCTTCATATCTTCCAAGTGCCGATAGTTGCCAAAGATGGCGGTTAGCAGCCTACCAAACGGTCTCCACCGGTATGCACATCCTTGGTCTTCAATTGGTAGGCATCAATACCGCCGCCTCTTTCATCAAGATTTTGGGCCAATGGAGCTTCATTCCGTTGTATATGGCACACGTGCAATACTGCCATCGAGAAGAGGTGAAGTTGTTGTGGTTTCTGTCTTCCCACACACGTACTTCCCTACTAAGTAACACAAATGACTCATCATCTCTCCAAACTCTTTCCTAGCTATCTTCTTGTAGTTGCCGCTTAAAGAAGCCGGGGTTCCGGTAAGAGTTGAGCAGTAGCATCCCGAACCTCTTGGGACACTTCAATGGAGCACCAGACACATGGAAATCGAAGGTGCTTCGATGTCCAAGTAGTCAATTGAGACCTTAAACCCTTCAACAATTCCCACTAATTTGGGTATCTTGGTTCCATTCGAAAGCTCGGTCACTCCTTGGCTGCGGTCGATAGAATTGATCAATGAATAGAGGGATGGTAAAGGTTTGTTGTTTGTTGAAGAGGGGAAGGATTCGAAGCTTGCATCTTCCTAATCATCTCCCTTCCAAGAGCATCGGACCGCAACTCGGGTTCATTGATTTCCCAACCTGGTAGAAAGTACTTGGTATTCTACAAAGAAAACACACAAGTTAGAATACTTTAGGAAAATCACGAGTTCAAGCGGTTGGGGCACACACATGCGGTTGGCAATAGTGCGGTTTTGGAAATGAGAATTTCCAACCACAAGGAAAGCTGTGAACACGGTAGGAATCAAATGAGAAAAACACAAAAGTATATACTTAGTACGTGGCATTGTAATCCAAGGTTATCCCACACTGCAAGCGGTGCTTAGAGAGGAAGGTTATGGTGTCCAGCCTATATACTTAGTAAAACTTATGCAATTTTCTAGCATGCGGTTTGAAAATGTATATGCGGTTTTCAGCATGCGGTTTAGAAGTGAAAAGATATGCGGTTTTCAGCATGCGGTTTAGAAGTGAAAAGATATGCGGTTTTCAGCATGCGGTTTAGAAGTGAAAAGATATGCGGTTCAGGGATGCGGTTTTGAAACAAGAATTAAGCAATTATAAGTGCGGTTTCAAAACATAGCATGCGGTTTTGAATAAAGCGGTTCAAAGGCATGCGGTTTAAACATGTAACAAAGTAAAATTTTCAGAAATTTTCTAAGTATGGAAAAACAGGTTTAAAAATTAGGTCAAGCCAAAACATAAGAATTTTTCTGAAAAAGCACGATGAACAGTTACTTGAGTGCATGAAGAACACGAAGAACACCAAGAACAAGATTTTGAAAAATGTTAACCAAAATGATCAAATAACATGTCAAAATGATCACATTGAGCAGTAGATTCATAATATAACAATAAAAACATCTACTTTACTCAGAATCACCCAGAAAATGAAGAAATCATAAAGTGGGTTTCGAAACTAAAGAAGTTTAAAATTCAAAATCAGTACCCAAAACATGTGTAGATCATGAAATAAAGCATATATTCTTAATCTAGGCAAGATTCCGAACAAAGCCTAACAAATTTCATCAAAAATAATCAACAAATGAAGCATATATGAAGAAAAATCGATTATGGTTGTTCGAAGCTTTTCAAGTTCATCAATGGCGAAAGCTTGAGTTCTATAGCATGTATGATTTGCGAGAAGATAAAAGAGTTTAAAGTTCGAAACCATACCATATCTTCAATGGGTTTGGGTGCCATTGATGAAGAAAGACTTAGAATTTTATGAAGTTATGAAGAATGTTTTTGGAAAATTTCGACGGATAGTACGGATACACGAGAAGACAGGTTGAAAAGTTTGAAAAGGTAAGGTATGTCTTCTATTTATAGGAAAGGAGTAGGGTTTGGCGAGTTGAAAGGACACATTAGCTTCACCGACTCGGTGAATCATTGCAAAATAGCACCCTTTCAGCTTCATCCCATCAACCAATGACGGCTGACATGAAGGTCATTTAATGCTAATGTTCCCTTTGCATTGAATGCTCTCAAAATTTAAATTTTCGTGGGAAAACATTTGCAAATAAACCCTTAACAAGAAAAAGAAGGGTTGAAAAATAAATAAAAAGAAGTTGAGCACGAGTTTTTTTTTTTTTTTTTTTTTTTTTTAAATAAGTAAAAGTTAGAAAATACTCCAAGTTGAAACGCGATTGAGGTCCAAGCGGTTGAGCTGCAGCATGCGGTTTGAGTGAAGCGGTTGGCTGCAGTGCGGTTGGACATCCTTGCGGTTTGATGCACGCGGTTTCAACATGGCTTGGAAACTATACTCAACACCCAAGTTAGTTAATAAAAAGAATGGAACTTATTTAAGTTCAAGCATACCCATTTCTCCTCTAAGAAATGAAAACCTCTTGGAGTCAAGAGCCTTTGTGAGGATATCGGCAATACGGTTGTACGTCCCCACATACTCTAAATGAATATTCCTCTTCTCCACATGATCTTTGAGGAAATGATACTTGATATCAATATGCTTGGTCTTGGAATGCATGACGGGGTTGTTGGAGGCCTGAAATTGTTGAAGTGTTGTCACACATGATGGGGCAATTCCCTTCATGGATTCCATAGTCTACCCAGCTTTGCTTCATCCAAAGGATTTGACAAAGAATAACTACGGCCAGAAAGAATATACTCGGCCTCTGTGGTTGACACTTTGAGGCGATGCTTGCTTCTTGCTGGCCCAAGCAACTAGTCTATTCCCGAGGAAGTGACAAGTACCACTAGTGCTTTTCTGTCAATAGTACAATTTGCATAATGCGCATCTGAATAACCTACAAGATCGAAGTTCGAATCTTTGGAATACCAAAGTCCAAGGTTAGTGGTTCCGGATAAATAACGAATTATACGCTTGGCGCAATAAGATGTGCTTCTCTAGGATGCGCTTGATAGCGAGCACATACACAGACACTAAACATGATATCTGGCCTACTAGCGGTTAAGTAAAGTAATGAGCCGATCATACCTCGATATAAAGTTTGATCAACTTTCTTACCTTTGAGATCCTTATCTAGCTTATTGCCGGTGGCCATAGGAGTATCATATGCTTTAGCATTTTCTAATCCAAACTTCTTTATCAACTCCTTGGTGTACTTGGCTTGGCTGAGGAAAATACCTTCTTCGCATTGCTTGATTTGAAGCCCGAGGAAGAAAGTTAATTCTCCCATCATGCTCATCTCAAACTTGCTTTTCATTAGCTTTTCGAAACGCTTACAAAGTAACTCATTAGTAGAACCAAAAATAATATCATCGACATAAATTTGAACAAGTAAAGTATGCTCATTATATTTGGCAATAAAAAGAGTTGTATCAATTTTACCACGTTTAAATCCCTTTTCTAGTAAAAATTTAGAAAGAGTCTCATACCATGCCCTTGGAGCTTGCTTAAGTCCATACAAAGCCTTTTGGAGTTTGTAGACATGATTGGGAAATTTGGAGTCTTCAAATCCGGGAGGTTGGGCAACATACACGGTCTCTTGCGGTTCGCCGTTGAGGAATGCACTCTTTACGTCCATTTGATATAACTTGAAACGCTTGAAAGAGGCGTAGGCTAAGAAGATTACGATAGCTTCCAATCTTGCAAGCTGGAGCAAAGGTTTCATCATAATCAATTCCTTCTTCTTGCCTATATCCTTGTGCAACCAACCTTGCTTTATTCCTAGTGATGCTTCCATTCTCGTCCATCTTATTCCTAAATACCCACTTAGTTCCTATCACTCCTTGATCTGAGGTCTAGGCACCAAAGTCCAGACCTTGCATCTTTCAAGCTGGTTGAGTTCTTCTTGCATAGCAACAACCCAGCGGAATCTTGGAGTGCTTCATCAATCTTCTTGGGTTCAACTTGAGATAAAGAGAAGTATGCTCATCATAATTTGATCTCCTTGTTTGAACAGGAAAGCAGATCACCAATCACATTTGTGAGGGTGGCTAGCGACTTCACGAACCTCAGGGGTAAGTCTGGTTGGGCGAGGTTTCTTGAAGATCTTCAATTGGAACATCGTTAGATCCTTGGCGAAGTCATGAAAGGTAAGTTGACGAAGAGGTTCTATAAATTTGGATAGGGGAATTCTCAACTTCATCTTCCCTTGCGGTTGCATACGGAGAGGGTTCTTCGGGTGCGGTTTGAAAGGTGTGGTTTGAGGGAATGTCGGTTGAGGGTCTTTGGATTTTGCGGTTGAGGTTCGGGTGCGGTTTGAGATGGTTCACGGTTCATTATGCTCAACAAAATCATCGGCAACATTTGGAGCCAAATGTGGCTCAAGGAGAGAATGCTCATCAAAAGTAACATGGACAGACTCTACTATTTTTAAACTAGTTTTATTGAAAACACGAAAAGCTTTAGAATGTTTAGCATACCCAACAAAAATACCTTCGTCGGCCTTGGCTCCGAGATTTACCTCTATTTTCTCTTCCGTTGTAGAGGACAAAGCATTTGCGGCCAAAGATCTTGAAGAATGCAATGTTGGGGTTCTTCCTCGCCAAAGCTTCATAGGGAGTCTTATTATAGGTTTTGTTGATGAGGGAGCGGTTACGAGTGAAGCATGCGGTATTGATTGCTTCGGCCCAAAAATGCGAGGTAGCTTCGCTTCGGATATCATTGTCTTTCCGGCCTCAATCAACGTCCTATTCTTCCTTTCCACAACCCCATTTTGTTGAGGAACACCGGTGTGGAAAAATTGTGATCAATCCCATGGTCATCACAATCTTGAGCAACACCGTTGTTCTTGAATTACATTCCATTATACGATCGAACACTAACGATGTCATCTTCTTTTTGAGTTTGGAGCCGTCCGAATAGTGCGGTGAGAATCTCATAACTTGATCATCTTTGGAAATCATCATCTCAACCCACGTATATCTTGAGTAATCATCCACCACCACTAAAGTATATCTATTTCCTCCAATCTTTGGCGGTGGTTACGGGTCCAAACAAATCTATGTGAAGCGGTTGTAAGCATCTTGAAGTTGATGGAGCGGTCTTCTTTGGTGAAAGACGACGCGGTGCTTACAGTGGCATGCATTTGCATTTCTCTGGATGGTGGTCGGCCACTTTGGGTAAACCACGAACGAGGTTTTCCCTACCAATCTTGCAAGATACTTGAAGTTCAAGTGGCTCAACCTTTTGTGCCATAGCCAACTATTTTCGCTCACATTCTTAGCTACAAAACGAGATTAGTAATACTACATGCGGAATTTAGATCAATAATGTAAATATTACTCTTACGAATCCTGTGAGTAGGGTGGCCTTAGGAAATGCTATCTTTGATAAAGCAATTTGATGACGTGAAGTTGCAAAGCATTCCTTTGTCGCAAAATTGAGAAATTGAAAGGAGGTTGTGCTTGAGTCCATCGACAAGAGAAACCTTCTCAATAGTTAGGTTTCCTCTCCTTATTACACCATATCCAATGGTCTTGCCTTTGTTGTTGTCACGAAAGGTTACGAGATGGACCACTTGCTTCAACGACATCTTCAAGTAAAGATCTATCTCGGTCATATGTCTTGGCTTGACCCTTTGTCGAGATACCATTCATTATCCTTGGAGTGACCGGCCATGAAGCAGAGGACCTGAAATGTAAACATTAAGAACGAGGTCCCCCTTTATTCCTTGGGTCCTGAAGTTAGCAACCCTTTACGACCCACACCTGTTTGACAGAAGGAGGTTTGCTCTTCCTGGCATTGGATGTGAACCGCAAAAGACATTCTGCAGCCTTGTGACCTAAACCATCACACACAGAACATTTGTAATAGCTACAAGCTTCATGAGGTTTTACTAACTCCTTATTCTTCTTAGGAGTTGCATGCGGTTTTGGACAAGGAAGCGGTTTGGGAGGTGCGGTTCCAGCTAACATTCCGGTGATACAAAGGGAACAGGCTTTGGTTTGACCACGTATTTCACTGGGAATGCTATTCCTGCTTTTGAAGGCGAGGAGGAGCGGTCGAAGAAGAAGTGCGGTCGGACACAGGTTAGCGAGCCGCCTTTTCCACCAGAAGCGGTTGGAGCAGGAATTCTACCAATTCCATAAGCCATTTCCTCTTCAGGTGCTTCCACAGAATTCTTAGGTTTTAACACAGAATTCTTCCCATATTGCTTTCCTTTAGGGTAGACATAATTTACTTGTCTTCCTTTACCCTTTCCTTTGGCATGCTTCCCTTTGGGAATTTCTTTAGTTAGTTCCAAAATTTCCTCATCCTTTTCGCTCGAGGATGCACACTTCTCCTCTTCCTCAGATCCAAATCCTAGACCATCCTTAGTTCCAGGAGGAACTTGGAAGTCCATGATTTTATCCTTGGTGGATTGAGACTTGAGCCACGAATCAATAATCTTTTGGCGATCGTCGATTTGGGTTACCAAGTCATCATTCTGAGTTGAAGTGCGGCAACCTTAGTTTCAAGGATGCGGTTTTGATCAGCAAGAGGAGTCATCTGTTTGATTTGGTCCTTAAGATTAGAAATTTCGAGACCTCATCACGGTTTTCTCCGTCTTGTACGATTAAGTTCATCATGAGCTAAGCTTAAGGCTTTCTTAAGATTAGAGAATTGATGGATCACCATTTCGGCTTCCTTGAACATCTTTTCATGTTCCACTCAGGAGAAACCTCTTCCACCACCTTTTTCAAAATTTTCTTTGGAATAGCTTTTGAAGGTGGAGGCTGTTTTAGATGAGAAAATGGGACGTGAATACGAACAATTTCCTATCTTAACGCTAGGAGTAAGTTTAATATCATCATCCAATTTATAATTTGGAAGTTTTGCAAAAACCTCCTTTTCCTCCATATCATGCAACTTCAAATGATTCGAGAATGCGAGTCATCGAAGCGTCTGCAACTAAGCGAGATTAACCTCTTCGGTTTCATCATCACTTCCATCCTCGTAGTCTGTTTCAATCCAAGTTGCTAATTCCTTGGAATTCTCTTCCTCCTCGGCAACCATTCCCTTGCGACGAAAATTTCGCAGGAGAGGTTTTCTTTTCATGTATTCATATTTAGGTTGTGGACACTCGGATGCAAAGTGGCCGGGTTTCCCTACGGTTGTAGCATACCAAGTCACTCTTCTTCTTTGTATCTGCTGACCCTAGAAAATGTTGCGGGAGGTTTGCCTTTTGAAAAAGATTTTGTGAAAGGTTTTGAGGATTTTCTAAATTTTTGAAATCTTTTCACAAACATGACAAAATCATCATCATCCATCTCGATGAGTGATGAGGTTGATATGGAAGGATCAGTGGTTTGATTGGATGTGGATGGTTTCTCTTCATGTTCCACTCTGAGACATAGAAAGCGATTTGGTTTTCCCTTCTATCTCTTCAATATGATTTAATTTAAGTTCATAGACTCTAAGATTGGCATACAAGTTACTTAACGACCAAGTACCCAATACTTTGGAGTCTTCTAGAGAGGTAGCCTTATTTACCCATCTAGAACCTAAAGCAGATAGGAAAGTCATATTGATTTCCTTATCGGTTAAAGTTTTACCAAGAGATCTACAAGCGTTAACTACCTCAACATAGCGATCGTAGGTTTGACGCAAGGTTTCGTTGGGTTTTGTTGAAGTTGTTGTAGGATCTTTCAACGGTGTATAATTTGTTTTCCTTGCACTCTTCATCACCTTCGAGGTAGCTCTCTATGGCATCCCACATACGCTTTGCGGTTTTGAGGTACATCACTTTACGCCAGAGTTGATACGGGGAGAGTTCCGAAATGATGAACCTCGCCTTCTTTGTCAAGGCAACTATTCTCTTCTCTTCATCCGACCACTCATCTTTTGGCTTTTTGACCTCTGGAGTTTCGGCATTGGTGGTTGCATCGGTATTAGCCTTCATTGGAATTAGAGGGCCATTGATCACGCATTCCACGGCATCTCATCTATGGTTTCCAAATGAATAAGCATTCGGCACTTCCGGATATCAAAGTGGTCTTCGTCCAACATTGGAATGTGTGAATAGTTAACGGTAGTCATTGTCTTTGAGGTTGCCATATCGAATCGGCACACAAGGCTGTTAAGCTTGAAAAACGATGGTTTTAAAATGTGTTAAGCTACGATACCACTTGTTGGTCCCAAAGGTGGCAACAAGGGTGAAAATACGGCTAGAGGGGGGTGAATAGGCTGTTTAAAATTTTCTCCCTCTTTTAAAGGCGAACCTCTTGCTTACAAAATCCTCTAGCGAGTTGATAATAGACTGCAAGTGATAGTGTAAAATGCACAGCGGAATAATAGAGTGTAAAGCGGTTTTGAGAGGTGGTTTTGTAAAATGCGGTTTTGGTGGTGCGGTTTTGGGAAGTGCAGTTTTACAAACACGTGTGGTTTTGACTTTGTTAACTCCAAACACTATTTCACAATAATGGATAGCTAAATAAAGATCAAACGAGAGATAAAGATAAATAATTAGCAAGCACAAGAAATATAAATGCAAAGTAAGAACACGCTATTTGGAGTGGTTCAATCGATAAACGATCTACGTCCACTACCAAGATGGTTAGTCTTGGATTTCTAAGAGAGATTTTATATTAAGTATTGTGAGATTACAAAGTACAATAAAATCTTTTCTATGAAGAACAAATCCAAAACTATAACCAGTGTATCTCAAGTGTTTAATCTATGTGATTAGAACAAGTGAGGTGAGTGTGTGAGAACAAGATCAAGGCTCTTTAGATGCGTGAGATGTAGAGCACAATGATTCTTGATTGTGTTAAGGCTTGATTTACGGGCTAGGAATATTTCTTGAAGTATGAAGATGAAGATTGAAAGGGTTGAATAATTTACGGGCGAGCTTCGACTTCTATGAACACGAGTACTTCTCAATTTTTCAAGCAATCTTCAAATGGTGAAGATTGGGGGTATTTATACCCAAGCATCAAGAAACTAGCCGTTGGATACTTTGTTGAAGGACGGTACTTGATGCAATCCTATTGGTCCACGGAAACCACTTTTGTCCTTTAGTACAGTGCAGGTAAAGGCGATCGGGCTCAGTGCAAGCAATGAGGTTAGGACACTGTCACCTTTTCAAGATCCTTGCGGATCTTTTCGACATTGAATCACGTGACAAGATATGGTGGTTGACTTTTGATATTGGCTTGACGTGGATTCCAACGGATAAAAGGTTGTTCACTCAAGTAGCCAATCATTGGATGCGGTTGGTGAGACGCGGTTAGGAATGTGCGGTTTTGCTACACCGGGAGGTTGCATGGATGCGGTTGCACATGAGCTGCACGGTGCGGTTCAAGGCGGTTGCATGCGGTTGGTTCAATAGGCAGATTCAAGGTAGAACTACACTTGCGGTTTACAAGTGCGGTTCATAGGGCGGTTTTGAATACTGCTGGATCTGCAACCTTGCTTCCAATGAGTCTTGAGCCAGTCTTCAAGCCTAAGATTAACCTATTCTATAAAATGAACTTAGCTAAAAAATTGAAGTCTAAGCTTCATTACATAGGGTCCTAAAGTCCTTAAAATGGACAGGAGGTTATGGTATCGATCAAATCTAATAAAAAATAGGAGGGTTAAAACATGCATACCCAACATAATGTTTTAATGAATTGTTAATTAAGGGTGTTTTAGTCCTTTCAATTAAAAAGTGTCATAGGGTTTTCATTAGGGTTTTCTTAATTAGTATTTATAGTTATGTTACGATTTGAGAAGAGGCGGTTTTTGATGATTGAAATTTTATAGAAAAAGCTGAAGCTTTTCTTTCGAATCTTGGTTGTTATTCCGTTCGGCTAATTCTCATTGGCTTTTGGCTATCAGTTTTCTCTACTGCATAAAACTTGGATATGTTGATAGACTGTAGTAATTTTTGTCATAAATAGATTTTCATTTTCAGTTATGGAATCTCTTGATAGAGTGTAGTAATTTCTGTAAAGAAAATGCTATAAGGTGTTGTATTGTACTAAATTATTTTTTGAATTTGATAGATGTCTAAAGAAGTTGTTCAAGTAAATCCAAATGATAGTGATGATGATTTGCATATGTACGAAGACAAGAATGAACCTATGAACCAAGATTGTGGTGGCTCTCAAAGTGTTGTAAGCAAGGCGGAGTTGATTCTAGCCCTTATTTGAACAAGAATGATTGTTCTTCTAAAGGGAATAATAAGGGTTTAAGGTCTGAGGTTTGGAAGGAGATGACTAGAACAACAATGACTGGGAACATTTTTGCAATTTGTAACCATTGACATACAAAACTAGCAGCTGAAGGTAGAAAGGGTACTTCCTATTTGCGCAATCACTTAAAAAGGTGTAACAAGAGAAAGAATAGAGATATTAGACAAATAGTGTTGCAAGGTACGTAGGGAGAAAAAAGGAGATGGTACAGTGCAATATCGTCCATTTGTTTTTGATAAAGATGTGTCAAGGAATGAACTTGCCAATATGATTGTCTTACACGAACATCCATTGAGCATGGTTAATCACGAGAGATTTCGTGCTTTCACAATAAGCTTTCAACCGTTGTTCGGAATCAAGCTTTTCAAGAAATACAATAAAGAGTGACATTATGAAGATATACCATGCTAAGCGAGAGAAGTTGGTTGAGATGTTGGAGAGCTTGAATTCTAGAGTTTCCATTACTGCAGATATGTGGAGTGCAAAACCAACCAAGAAAGGATTCATGGCAATTACTGCTCATTATTATGTTGATTCCGAGTGGGTTTTGCAAAGTCGCCTAGTAAGGTACGTTCTAAATTACTTGCATAAATTGTCTCTACTTGGTTTTATTATGTTTTTATTTGGCTTTAATTAGTAATATTTTTATTCTTTTGAATTTAGGTTTATTTATGTTCCTACTTCACATATTAGTGACGTCATTACGGAATACCTTGTTGAAGCTTTAATGGATTTAAATCTTGATAATAAACTTTCAACAATCACTGTTGATAATGCAACTTCAAATGATTTCATGATAGAAAAGATTGTTGATAGATTAGATCCAAACACATTAATGATGAGGGGAAAAATTATTCACATGCGCTGTTGTGCTCATATCTTGAACTTGATTGTGAAAGATGGTTTAGAAGTCATCAAAAGTGAGATTGAAAAGGCAAGAAATAGTGTCGTGTTTTGGATATGATCTCGGGGTAGAATTCAAAAGTTTGAGTATACGGCCCGTCAACTATCAATTAAAGAAACCAAGTGTTTGGATCTTGATTGTCCGACTAGGTGGAATTCAACTTATATTATGTTTGAAACGGCATCTATTATAATATAATGGCTGAAGTGATTTCTATCACTTTTTCCCGCTCAGTTTTAGAACATTTTAGAAAGTATACTTATATCAGCTTAATTCGCTCCTCCCCACGAAATCAACGGAGTCTTTTTATATTCCCTATACTCTCTCTTCTTCTCTCTTTCTCTTCCATTGGCTTCTCAAATTTCAGTCCATCTTTTTTTCTAATCCTACAGATCTTATCCCTCTCTCCAATGGCTTCTCAACCGATTGATAACATCAATCAATTAATCACTTCAGTGAACTTCGCCACCGGGAAATGAAGACAGCGTTTGATTCATCTCAGTTATCTTCGTCTTCTCCTTCAATCTCCCCAACCGCCAAATGCCACCTTAACTCAGCCTCCTCTCAACGCCTATCTTTCCCTCTCCACAACAATGACCCTCTATCGCACACCCCGGTCGGCGTCAATTTCCTGTGCCGCCGCACAGAAAATGAACACCCCGGTGAAGGAGACCAAACTATGGGGAGGAAGATTCGAGAAGGTATGTCAAGTTTCCCCTCCCCCAAATCTTTTGTTTTATTTCATCTTTTCTGTATGTCTATTGTAGCCCTATCTTTGGTATATGATTTTGAGTTCGTATCCTTGTTTTCTGATTTCAATTTGGAAGCTGACGTTCACATGGCAAATTGATTAGAGGAAAATGATATTAATTTTTAGCTTATTTTATCGGGCTGCTTAGTTTATCCACCAAAAATAAATAACCATTGGGGGTTGTTTACCTTAAAAATTCCACATCTAACAAGTCCCACACTACTAGACAGCTCACTGAAGGTCTCTTCCTTGCTCTACTGATACTTACCTTTCAATTATCCAATGTTGTGATTAAAGTGACAATTTTTTGTTCATATGTTTATTTTTTTTGTCTTTGACCTATCAATGAAATTCCCTTTGTGTAGGAACCACTACAGATGAATTTGAACATAAAAAGAGGGGCTATTGGTGAAATGTGGAAAATGGCTGCTAAAAAGGGAATAACATCTCTTTGGAAGGGGCTTTGTCTTGTAACAGTATGAGCATGTGCTTTGACTGCGTCGCAACTGACAACATATGATGAATTTAAGCGGGTAATGTTCTAAACACGCTATTAGCAGGTAATAGAGACTGAATGCGGCCTTTGTTTTCCTTTGTTAGGTTATGTCCGTTATGCTTTCGGCAATTTGGGTTTTCAAGATTTCAACTTTTATCTTATTGAGCCACCATTCAGACTTAGTCACTTTGACAAAAAGCTTGGGAAAAACAAATTTTTATCTATGGTGTTTGATAACTAGCATGTGAGATTCCAAATTCTTTATACACATGTATTTACTCTCTCGACTCTCCACTTTTCACTCTTCAATCCTCTATTTTTTCGTGTTTCTTGTTTAGAGAGTTGTAATTCTTTGCAATGCTATATTCTTCATCATAATATGTCATGAGGTTATTCTAAAAATGGAATGCTTGCATTAGTCATAGTCCTGGACAAGAGGAAGAATGGCGACTGGAAGTGGGTTGATGTGATCACTTGGGTTTTGTATCGTGTAGCTTAGGGTTATCGGGAACTCGGGGAGTAGGTTTAATTCTAAGTGCCTCTAAGGGTTGAAGACGGGCTGTTGTATTTTTATATTTTCGACTTGGAAAAAAGAAGAAAAGATCAATGGAATGCCCGTATCGAGCATAGTAAATTTATTTTTGGTGAATTTGTCTTTCGATGAACTGAAATGGCTACTAAACCTTTAGTCGAGATAGTCGTGTCATGGGTGGCTCGCCAACATTCCTCATTGACCTCTGTTAGCTCAAGGGACTCGGGTGTAACATGCGAGAGGTTAGTTGGCGGAGCCAATGGCGGCCCAACCGCCTTAAATTAGTTGAAAACCGATTTGATCTCGGCTACACCAATTTGATTTGGACATTTTACGGTTTGTATGTCACATTTGGGGGAGAGAGGCGTGGTTTAGTTTGTATGTGGTCTATGTAGTGAGCAAATTGAGGTCGGCCTTATAACTAAGAGTTTAAAGGAGAAAAAATATGTGTTCGTTGGTATGCCTAAAGTGGTTAGGATGCCTTTTTTATCACTCGATTGGAGAAGTCAATTTGATGAATTAATGAAATATCTAATGTTGTGGTAATAATAAAGTAATGGCTGATATCTTCTACAGTAGGTAAGTGTACCCTAAAACTCTAAAGTTTTTTTGATTGTTAGTGTTTCTTCCAGTAATATTTGGTTATTTAGGTGTAACAGAAAATGTTGGTTAGTTTTTAGACATGGTTGATCATTATGGTAAACTTTTGTTGTATGTTATTTGGAGGACCAACATATCGAAGTATAAGTTCTTAATAGCAACAAGTTTTCTTTGAGCAATCTGAAATTGTTTTGATTTTCCTTGGATAGAAAAAGAGAACTTGGTTCAAAGCATATGAAAACGAGAAAGGAGTGAAGCTTTGTAAAGCAAAAAGCCAAGTTAGACATTTGGAAAATATAGATTTCTGTTGGTGTTGCCACTTGAAAAGCGAACTTTTTTTGTTGTTTCATGCTTTCTGCTGGTGTTTAATGACTAGGCACAAAATGAGTATTGTTCTGATGATAATTACACTGGGGTATAGTGTCTGGAAGCTTTATTTCCAAGTGTTTTTAGACAGTGAACTCAGCAGGAGCTCCTATTGATCCAATACTTTCTAGCATTCAGCTTAAGCCACCTTATTTTTGCCTTTACATCTGCCGCTTGACTTGTATTATCATTATTGTTTGATTGTATCTTATTTCACAGTTTTAGTCTGATTAAATTGGTTTATTAATTAAATACTCTGTAATTTATATTAGCTGTTTAGGCTGCTACCACACGAAGATATTTAAAGTTCAGTTTTTCTCGTCTTTGCAAATAAATAGGACCTCAAAGACGCCATGACCCCTGCTGAAAGAACCATGATTGGCACATTCAAGCCTCGTGCCGTCGCGGGGAAGGGTTGTATGATGGTTTAGGTTAGATCACTTAACATGTTACTGGAAAAGCACCAACATAGGGAAGTGCTACAAATAATTACTAGGATGTTCCTGCATTTGCATGTAAATGTCCTTTTGGTTTTATAAAGTTGGTCGTGCGTTTAACGCACGGGTGTTATACTAGTTGTTATATAAAGTTGTATTTCCACGATTTAGGGGTGAGCAAAAAAAAACGTTAACACCGTTAACACCATTAACACCGAAAAACCAAATCCGAAAAAACCGAAACCGAACCATTTGGTTTGGTTTAGGTTTTAAAAATTTAGAAACCGAAATTTTCGGTTTGGTTTAGGTTTTAAAAATTTAGAAACCGATAAGAAACCGTTAACACCGATAGTCAAAACTACGTCGTTTTATTTTATACTATATATATTATTTTTCTACCTTTTATCTTATACTATATATGCAGTTCATTTACTCTGCATATATGAAATGCATAAGTGGTTGGTTTTGTTCATGAGACTATTATGTTATGATTTGAACCTGCAAGTAGAATATATCAGATACATTTACTTTTACTTCGTTTGATAGCATTACATGAGAATGATGTCGCTTGCCCTTAACATTACCTTATGGTTTTACCAATTTAATTGTGTCTTCTTTGTTCTGAGTGAGAATTTTGATAAGGATATAAAAGTGAAAAGAAGAGGATGTTTACTGATGAAGGATGTTTTGCATGTTGTAGGTTACACCCAATATATATGCTTGGCCCAACAAAGCCCAACAAAAGTAATTGATGCCCATACAAGGCCCATTAAAGCCCAACAATCCATTATGACACCGAACCAAACCGATATCACACCGAAACCGGTAACACCAAACCATTAAGAAATCGAAGTTAATGGTTTCTATTTACACAAAACCGATAGTTATTGGTTTGGTGTCGGTTTTATCCTAAAACCGATCCAAACCGATCCGTGCTCACCCCTACCACGATTGAAACAAAAAGAAAGATCGTATAATTGTTTACCAAGTGAGGAAGATTGTAGAAAAGTGAAAAGAATCACCGAGAGATTGAAATTGTTTTATGATGTAACGGTAATTTTTTTCGGGAACTTCTTGTCCTACGGCTAATGAATTTTTTGTAAAAGTTTGTGATATCAAATTGGCATTAAATTCTTGGGTTAATGATTCCGAAACATTTATCTCGGATATGGCAAAAATGACGCTTGAAAAGTATGATAAATATTGGGGTAAATGGCATGAGATTCTAGGTGTTGCATGTGTTTTGGATCCAAGATTTAAGTTGAAGCTCCTCGAGTATTTGCCTCGTATTTATGGTGATTTAGATTCCGTTGAGATTGATAAAATTAGGAATAGTTGTAATGATTTGTTGAATGAGTACCAAAGTAAGGAACTAGTAAATGAAGATTTTGAGTGTTGTACATCTTCTTCCAAATTTTCGGGTCTTGGGGTGAATGCAAGTGACCCTCTTTCGGGTTATGACATTTTCATAAGCAGCACTTCTAGTCAAATTGATGTCAAATCGGAGCTAGATCATTGTTTGAAAGAAATAGTGTTGCCTTCCAAGTTTGATATTTTGGGATGGTGGAAGACAAATGATGCTAATTTTTCAACTCTACAAAAAATTGCTATGAAAATTCTTGCTATTTCGGTTACAAGTGTTGCATTGGAGTCGGCTTTTAGCAAAAGTGGAAGATTGGTTAGCCCACATCGGAGTAGATTGACACCTAATACCTTGAAAGCATTAATGTGCACTCAAAATTGGCTTCGAAATGAAAATAATGGTAACTATTTGAATTTGCTATCTTTTCATTATTTGCAACTTGCAAATTTGTTTTATACTCCCTTCGTCCCACAATAATATAGACTTTTGCCAACGCACGGGAATTAAGGAGGAAGTATTATATTGAAAGTGTTGTGAGTGTGAAAATAAAATAGGAGACAGTATATGCAAACACTTTTTGCATGTAGGACTTTCTTTGAAAGTGGAGGATGAGCAAAACTTGACAACTTACAATAATGATGTTGATGAGTGATTGAGTAGGTATAACTTTGATAGTTTAAGTTTAATTATCATTTATTTCATGTAACATAATATTAGTAATTAACATTTTATTTATTTGTATTTATGTAGGTTTGTGATCCTTTTTTATTGAAAAAGCTATGTGTTGGATTGCAGTTATATTAGATTTGGTGAAGTTTAAAAAATGAATCATTGAAAACTCTAATTTATGATTTTAGAACATTTGTTGGAATGTAATATGTGTGTGAAAACTATTTTTGGTTTGTATTTGTTTGAATTGTTTTGAGATTGTAGTTTGATCAATTATGTTTGTTTGGATTATTTTGGAGTTGTAGTAAAACTTGATAATGTAATATGTCTTGTTTTAGGGAAAATCAATCAAGGGAATGAATGGTTTGGCATTTATTTTGTTGATTACAGACATTCTGCTGGACTACGGCTTAGCTAAAAAAAAAAAGCTGGGTGTAGCTTAGCTAAAAAAAAGGTGACAGCTTCCGTATCGGATCGGAGCTCAGATCGGACAACTTCGGATCGTATCGGGTTCGGTAAATGGTTTATATTGTTTGGATCGGGTTCGGTAAATGGTTTATATTATTCGGATCGGGTTCGAATTAGGTCTGATTCGATTTGAACCCGACTCGTTGCCTAGAAAGAAGAGATGAGTTTTAATGGGATGAAAATGGGGTATTTTAGGAAAAATACTTTCCTTTACACTTATATATATCGGTGAAAGTTAACCCATTGATTTAAATGTTATGTCTAGTTAAGTGGTTAAGTGTTAGCAATTTTTGTACTTAAAGGTTGTGAGTTCAAATTAATTATTTACATTTTATATTTAAAAACTAAAATAATACTTTCTCCAAGTCTAAAAACTGATTGGTCAAACTTTTAACTTTTTGGGACATCCCACTGATTGATCCAATTCCATAAATGAAAAGTTTTTCATATATTTATACCCTTATGATCATCTCCACATATTTACAAAAAAACCAATTATTAACTTACTATTCCTCACACTCATTCTCTCTCCTATTAAATATTTTTAACTTTTACATTCTCTCTCCTATTCTCTACCACATATTTAACTTTTACATTCTCTCTCCTCTAATTTCTACCCACTTTATTTATTTTTCTTAAAAGTGAAATTGGCTCAGGGCCAAATTTAAGTGGGACGGAGGGAGTATTGTTTTGGATCCTTGCATAAAAAAAGTGAAAAGAAAGAGAAAGGATGGAAATAGTAGAGCTACTACATAAGGGAGCAAGCATTGACATTGTCATCGTTGAAGAAATTGCTAACTTTGTCGTCACCACGGTGGGTGACAGGGATGTTACCATGCTTGTCCCCAATGTTGTAGCCGTGCCTGTAGTAATTGTAGCTCTCTTTGTACTCATTGCTCATGTCCTTGTAGTAGTTGTTTGTTGATGTGAAATACAGTGGTGGGTTTGGGTATGGCCAGAACTCTGCCCTCTTCCCTGCCCTCCTAACCGCCTTTAGTACCTTGTTTCTCTCCACATACCCTATCACCGTCACCTTCTCCAGCTCTAGATTCACCTCCACCGACTCCACACCTGCTTGCATTCCAATATATTAAATATAAATTTTTCATTTATAACACTCCACTAGCTAAAAATTCATTCCGGGTATAGTATATATACCTCTAAGCTTGTTAACGGCACTCTTGACTACTTTCTCACACCCAGAGCAGCACATCCTCACTTGGAGCTCCACTGTCTGTAAAAACAGATTAAATTAAATTTAAAAAAAAAAAAAAAAAGAGAGAGAGAGAGAGAGGATATAATGATGCTGACCGCAATAACTAATAAAAGTGGTTTGAACACAACACTGGATTTATGCCTTATTCTACTACTACTAGTTCATTTTGTTCCTCTATAAAGTTTAAACAACAACCACCTTTTTCTCTACTTAGATCCTTCTTATCACCGCTAAGCTAGCACATACATTTTATTTGTTCATTTAATTATTCTAATATCATCTCTTTCTCCCAAAATGAATGATCAAAAAATTTCAATTTTTTTTTTTTTTACAAAAACTGGTCATTCATTTTCGTACGTAGGGAGTAAATAAATATAATTTTTTATTGATACACCATCATAAATAATATCCGTAACAATTTTTAGATTTTCAAATTACTTTTGTACAGATATCAATAAAAGTCTACAAAATTATTTTTGGATGGAGGAAGTATAGATTTAGCATATCAAAGCCAAGGGTAAATTCTCAGCATCAAAATTACCCAGATAGGCAATCAGATAACAGGCCAATCATATACTCCTATGTCAATAAACAGTTGATCAAGTGAATAAAACCACGTCTGAGTCTCACTTAATTATATCCATGATCAATTGCTTCATCAGGCCAATTATCATATACTGTATGTCAATAATATTAAAAAGAAATATCTCCATGACGATGGAGTATGAAACGCATGGATGTTACGTAGTAGTTAACTTGGCAAACACATAAATTATTATTAGGAGAGATTGATATTAGTAAATAGTAACTGCAGTATGTAGTATCAAATCAAGAAGAATGGGATGGTAGCAAACACATGCATAAATACTCAAAATTTGATAGAGATAATTATATACTCATATGTTGTTCATAAAGTGGGACGACAGATGGAGGAGGGAGTACATAAGTAATCAATAAGGACGAGAAAGAAGTAGATATATAGGAATAGGAAATGGGTGCTAACGTAGATGGATTGAGAGAGAGAGAGAGAGAGATGAAAGTGAAAGGTTAATTAACAAGTAACGTACGTACCTGCAAAGAAAGGGGTCGAGAAGAGGAGGAGGAGAAGTTGGGCATTTTGAGGATGCTTTTGGAGCGGTGTTGATAGGAATATGGATAGGGAAAGGTGGAAGAAAAGTAAGAGGAAGAGGGAATTGGCCTCCTGCTGCTGCTGCTGCTGCTGGAGACGAAGGAGCCAAATAGTCTGTCAACAAGTTTCACCATTCTATTCTATTCTATATAAGATAGATAATTTGGTTACAACAAGCCAAGGTATACATATATAATAAACAGCTGACCCGGGGAAACGGAAAGGGAAAGAGAAAGATAAGGAACACTACCCGTGTAAGATAATATTTATATTCTCAGCAGCAATACGTATTGGAAGGGAGGGAGTATAAGCTAGCCTAGGCATCTCTCTCTCTCTCTCTCTCTCTCTCTCTCTCTCTTCGATTCCTTGAGTTTCAATTAAAGTTCTTGGTTTAGGTAGGGTTAGCAATTATTGTTATAAAAATAAAAATATATATTCGGCTAAAAGTAAGTATATAAATCAAAAAAGGGTGGGTTTTGGTTGAGGAGGGGACATGCATTACCGGTTATCCGGCTGCCACTTCCAAAAAAAGACCAAAATCAATCAATTGTATTTTTTGAATGTTAAAAAATACGTTTGCTCTTGGACCCAGCTGCCATGGGAGGATGGGAATTAATAATGCTATCTCTACTACTCAAAAGGAGTAGTAATTATTACTTAGGCATCATATTAATTTATACTTGGTTTTCTCTCGATTTATTTTTAGTTTGATTTTGTACGGGAAAAGATAAATATTGTTAATATAAAAAGTAAAATAGAAAAGAGAGATTGGGTATAGAGTTTTTTTGTAACGATAAATAATAAGTGAATTTCATTATCCATTTTAACTAATAAAACAACTAAAAACAACCTACTGAAACAACAGATTAAAAAGAAAAGATACGGAGGGGGGCATGGTGAGAATATATGAGATATACTCATCAGTCCGAACAATCTTGGCTTTCACTTTTGGGCGTTTCCAAAAACTTCTTCACATACATTTAAAACTTACCAAATGGAAAGGAATCTTTCTTATTCCACTCATTCTTCTCTCTTAACTACGTTATTTTAATACTACAACACCATTTATAATTTCTTATTCTCTCCACTCATTCTCTCCTATTTTATTTTCACACTCACAACAACTTTTCGATATAATCTCCTTCATTATTTAAAATCCGCAAACAGAGTGTTTGTGAAGTAAATTTCGGGACGGAGGGAGTATACTTTCTTTGTTTCAAACGCGTGGCGTGGGTCAAGGTAATGCTAATCTATACTGTATGTATATTCTGATTCTCACATAAGAATAAGATCAACATGGATGCTGACTTGACAAGCACAGAATAATACACTATTCCAACAACATAACAGAAACAGGGTCAGGCTCTGTTAAGTCTTGTCGAGTGGGGATATGCCCTCCTAATCTAAAATAATTGTTACTCCCTCCGTCCCAGACCAAGGGTTCATCTTTCCCTTTTGGGACGTTTCAGACCAAGAGTTCATTTCCAAAAAAGGCAAGTTTTTGAATATATTAATAC